>JAPYMA010002755.1:0-188426 GCA_035041965.1 Anisakis pegreffii
CACGTATAGGGGGTCGTGGATTTTTTGCGAACCAACTTTGACGGCAATTCCAGGTTTTAAGATAGTGGATAGTAAGAGGCGTGTCTGTTGTACATGCATGTTCAAGGACACCTCTCAATAATTAGCCGTTACCTAGTTATGAGCGTTTGAATTTTGAAAATTTTCGAAAAAATTTTTTTCGAGATAGCTGCATTGGAATGAAGATCTTACCTAGTACTAGTTACAGTTTAAATATGAGTGCTGGATCTCAAGCGGCTGCTTAGATATGGCCAAAAATATTTTCGAAAATTTTCAAAATTTGCACCACGTATAGGGGGTCATGGATTTTTCGCGAAACAACTTTGACGGCAATTCCAGGTTTTAAGATAGTAGATAGTAAGAGGCGTGTCTGTTGTACATGCATGTTCAAGGACACCTCTCAATAATTAGCCGTTACCTAGTTATGAGCGTTTGAATTTTGAAAATTTTCGAAAAAATTTTTTTCGAGATAGCTGCATTGGAATGAAGATCTTACCTAGTACTAGTTACAGTTTAAATATGAGTGCTGGATCTCAAGCGGCTGCTTAGATATGGCCAAAAATATTTTCGAAAATTTTCAAAATTTGCACCACGTATAGGGGGTCATGGATTTTTCGCGAAACAACTTTGACGGCAATTCCAGGTTTTAAGATAGTAGATAGTAAGAGGCGTGTCTGTTGTACATGCATGTTCAAGGACACCTCTCAATAATTAGCCGTTACCTAGTTATGAGCGTTTGAATTTTGAAAATTTTCGAAAAAATTTTTTTCGAGATAGCTGCATTGGAATGAAGATCTTACCTAGTACTAGTTACAGTTTAAATATGAGTGCTGGATCTCAAGCGGCTGCTTAGATATGGCCAAAAATATTTTCGAAAATTTTCAAAATTTGCACCACGTATAGGGGGTCATGGATTTTTCGCGAAACAACTTTGACGGCAATTCCAGGTTTTAAGATAGTAGATAGTAAGAGGCGTGTCTGTTGTACATGCATGTTCAAGGACACCTCTCAATAATTAGCCGTTACCTAGTTATGAGCGTTTGAATTTTGAAAATTTTCGAAAAATTTTTTTAAGAATCTGAAATTCGGTATTCCGACCGGATTTCGCGATTCTCTTCTTCCTGAGGGGATAGGGCGTAAAATGGTCTGGTCCCAGAAACGGCTCTGGTAAAGGCAGCCAAAATGCATTCACGGTAGAGTATGATGGGACTGATCTACAAGACCGATCTCCTCATTTTTTATTAATGACGGTTGTAAATTATGCTGAAAATAAGGCTCAGGCCTAGGTCCAGGCTCGGTGCTCAACAGTAAAGTGTGTTTTCATGTATTCATAGTAAGAAGAAAAACCGAATTTCAGGGTGGATTTTGAGTTTGGATGAAAGTATACTTTTATCTTTATTTCCTTTTCCCTTCCGTCGTTAATTCTTCTTCCTTTTTCTGTTTCTTCCATCGTTTAGGGTGAATAGGAGATGCGCACCCCTTGTGCCCGACCCGCCACCCCTCCCCCCTCACTTTGCCCTCCTCTGTTCATTTGTGTGATGAAAAAATGTTTGCTGATGCTTAGAGATATGCATGCTAATTAAGTATTTTTCACATATTCTAACGATTCACGGCAGTTACGCTCCAAAATAAATTATGACAACAAGGATATAATATATTTCAGTTACTTGTAGCATCCTTTGTTGGTACATTTGCGAAACGAACTGAATTGTTTTCATAGCCATCACTGGGTCATGATTTTGTTTCATTCAGCACATATTCATCAACTGTATTGCTTGCTGCTTTCAAAAGTTGCATTACCTCATAAAATGCATTAACTGCAGATTATGCACTCCCACTTTCGTTTATGTTTATCCATTGTTTTATCCGTTGCTAAAAGAAAAGGTTTACCATCGTCAGCTCACGAAAGAAAAAATGACGCTCTTTTCGCAGCAAAAAGTGCGCGGTTTTGAAGTGTACCCTTCGAAAACAAATAACCAATTTGCACTTATTGGTAACTTGTTTTGAAGTGCACCCTTCTAAAAGTGTTGGTAATCGGACGAGTTTTTGATTCGGTCACAATCCGAATTTACTTTTGAGATTCCGAATTTGGTATTTTGACTGGATTTCACCGACTGGTCTCCGCTCGGTTACCATCATTGGTACTAACAACGACTAGTTAGATAACGAGAACCTGCACAAAGTTAGATTTAAAATTTTGGCTGACCATGAAGAGGGCGGTTGGGTCGAGAAGATGCTGCTATACGATTAGATCGGATACTTTGGTTGCACAAGTTGCTGAACACAGTCATTTTCAGATGAATTTTTGCAAATATATTGGAAGGAGATCATGACCTGTGCCATAGTTTGCTTTCAGTTTGTGTCACATTGATTACCGAACCCCGTTCGTGCATGCACCAGTAAGCACATTTTTGAATGATTCACGGTTTGTTGTGTGTTAATTCATGGCTACTTCCTCGAGTCGAATCTGATATGATCCTATGCATATCCTTGGAATTGAGGAATTTTACACGATGATCAGTTATTTTCAACTGACGTGAATTGGTTGCGTATCGCAGAACGTTAAATTCATCTCTGCCGTTTCAACATTCCTTTCAAAACAACAAACTGAGTATTTAAACCAATGTTTCCCAATTTTCTCGAGCACTGTCCCCTTAGATGCAAATTTTTGGGTCAACGCCTCTTGTAAAATTAAATTACGATTATTACAATAAATTCAACCTTTACAGCAAGACAAAAGTCCTTGATAACTGACGTTTTCATTGATAAACAATCACCTTCGAACTTTAAACATGAACTTTGGAATGTAAATCTTTTATTGCTCCAAAATCTTTGTTATTTAAATTTTATTATCTTCTCCGCCTCTCCAGACCTCTCATCCGAAAAATGGTCAGTTATCCAACGGACAAAGTGAGTGCTGGTTGCGACGTTTTGAATAAAAGTGAGAAGAACGACTAAGTGAGAGACAGCTCCATTCCACAATTAGAACACTTCTGAGTAGTGTTCGTCGGGGAACAGGGTCCCCGTCAGGGACCCCGGCGGGGAGCGCTCCCCCGCGCAATTTGCTCCCCGACTTTTTTGCGGGGACCCCCCCGTCCAATTTCGCTCCCCGTCGGAGAGGACGGGGAGTGCGAACCTTCCCGAATATCGCGAACATTTAACTGAAAATGGTGGAAGACAGCCGCAACACTTTCAATATTGTCTTGTTTTTTGTTTTGAAATGTGAGTATAAGGTGCACTTGGAAGAGAACTACTTAAAAAAGAAGAAAAATCTTTAAAAAATTGAAATTTTGTTTAAAAAATTAAGCTGAAATGCTCCCCGTCCTCCCCGTCGGGGAACACCGGGAGCGGTCATTCCCCGACGGGGTCCCCCCCGCGCAATTTGCTCCTCGATTTTTTCGCGGGGACCCCCCCGTCCAATTTACTCCCCGCGGGGACCCCCCGTGCAAAAAATTGCTCCCCGACGAACACTAGTTGTGATCATGCAAGCAACACCGTAATTGATTCAATAAGTTGGCCACCCACGATGATAATATATTTCAAGCTAATCGGTTCAAATATCTTAACAAATCACTCTCAATTACGCATTCTCATGAGAGATCAGCAGTTCATTTCAGTGTCAGTGGAAACTCTCATTGGTGTAATTGAAAAATTTTACACGATGATCAATTATTTTCAACTGACGTGAATTGGTTCCGTATCGCCAGAACGTTAAATTCATATCTGCCGTTTTAACATTCCTTTCAAAACAATAAACTGAGCATTTAAACCAATGTTTCCCAACTTTTTCGGTCACAGTCCCCTTAGATGTAAATTGTTGTGTCCATGCTCCTTTTAAAATTGAATTACGATTATTATAGCAAATTCAACCTTAACTGCAAGACAAAAGTTTAAATGCAAAAGTATTGTTCGAGTTAGTTCGAATACAATTAGAATTCGATTGCAGTACTTCGAATACAATCTAAAATAGTTCGAATATTGATTTCAATTTCATTCCGAATGTCAATGATTAAAATGCTTTTATTGGACAGCTTGGCTTATGTGAATGTTTTCAATTCGATGGCTGACTTTGCTGCTTGACCGACGAGAATGGCTCTTACTGTAGGCTCGGTAGTGCTCAGAGGTAATCTTCGTTTTGCATTAATTTGTTCGTTTTGTGAAAGACAAAGGAACGTTCGATAGCTTCCCACAACTCCGAATACATTTCAAAAACTTTTTTCTAGTCAAAGTTCGTGGTGTGATTTTTGAAGTTCGGCTTTTACTTCTGAAGCAGTTTACTTCTTTCGCATCCCAAAGTCGCTGCAGTGATCGGTAGATGGGTTTATCAGTCAATCGAATATTTCAGCAATAATTACATCTGCAATTCACTACACCTCAGGTGGTCGCAATAAACCAAGAAGCTGTCATCATAGTAAATTCTCATGGTAATTTTGCATTTCGAATTTAGAGTTGTTTCCAACGACCAATATAAGTAGCGAACGCCTGTTACAAGAGTTATATGATAACTGTGCAACTGCAAACTGAGATCACTAAGTGATTCTGCTATGCACGCAATATTCAAATGATACGTATCCAAGTGATCACATTTATTCCCATTCAAAAATAACATGGCAGTGTGAAAGTGGTTTTATTATTTACACTTCAAATGATTTCGTTATTTAAGATGCCGATCACCCAAATTTCGTACAAGCAACTGCTGATGATCAATTATTTCGAATACATCTGGTGTAACTTTCTTCAGCAATGTAGAAACGCGCCGTACCACGCTGCTTATACTAGGGCACAATCACTTTCATGTGTAATTATACTGTCCATACGAGCTTCTTTTTCACGGAAAACTATTCAACTGCAATAAAAGCAGATCCGTTCCATCAGAAACACCAAAATTTAAAAAAAGGACAATTATCCACCGCCCCTGTATTTCTTTGTCGTCATCCAATTGAAATGAAAACTTACAGCGTCCCCTAAACAACGCCTAGAAGATGGCGCTAGCACCCACGTTAAGAAACGCTAATTTAAACGAACAGAAGGTGAAAAGATCGGATCATGATGGATATTTTTCTCACTTTCAATAAACAAGAATAACCGATAAGAACGCAGAAAATGTTTATTATTACATGAGAGTAGGATGAAACGATATGAATAACTCATTGAAGTTTAACACGAGGACATACAGAGGAAGATAACGATGCAATGCACAAAAATGCAATTCTCACCGAAATGAAAGCATAATGATGATAAGCATTCATTCCATAACAATACTCCCAATGCCCTTCCAATATTACAGTGATGCTCATTAAGAATCAATGTTCATATCAACGAATTACCAATTAATCAGCAACAAATATATTGGCTCAGGTCATACCGGCTGCTATCACATCGAAGTTTCCTCATAACGAATCAATTATTCTTCTGCGAACACAAATAAATATGATACATATTGAAATGTCATCAAAGTTATTGACAAAATTCACGATACATTTTCAACAAACAACTCAACATATTCGATTTGTACAAACCAATTAATACAACAATAAACCATCGAAAATTATTAACATATAAGGAAAAACATTCAAAACAATCGTATTCTTAACAACTGCAATGACAATGAACATAACAACAATAATGATCGCAAAAATGATGAAAATAATCACAGTAATAATAGCAACAGTACCAGTCGCAACAATAATCAAATCAATAATTCAAAAGGTAGAAAGATACCCATGAATGTAGCATAGTACAAAGAAAGAAATAAACTGGAATAAGTGGAGACCGGATAAAATAACAAAATAAACCAACTGTAGACAAATAAGTCTTTCAGAGAAATTATTAGTTGACATCAGATTGGTCAAAATCGTCACTGCTGCACTTATTTATCGCATTTTTAAGACTACTGAGGGTTTAAACTATTTTAGACAATAACCACTTTGGTTTCACGAGTAGGACTGTTGCTTCTGCTCTCTAAAGTTGAATTCATACTGGCACTACGGTCTTTTGACGATGACATATAAATCATTTCAGATGTCTTAAAAACTGTTTTCATGTGTCTACAGTGTTGTGTTGAAGCCTTCATGAACCCTGACTGTTTGTATGCTGCTTCTCTGAAGTATATGCAGTAATGCGTTCATAAAAACACTACTGCTCATCAAAGGCCTGAGCTAGGCCTAAGCAAATCTACGTTGATATCCAGTTCCACTTCAAAAAATAATTAACCCTAAACATCAGTCTTTAGAAACCTCAGCTTGTCAGAATGATGTTTTTGTCATATGCGCAAAACAACAGAGGATCGAATATTGACCTAATGCATCTTTCAGATCTAACATGAACTTGATTGCACAGAAGAACAGTGATTCTGCAATGATCAATGATGAAAATTCGGTAAATCGTTGAAGTCCAGCTGATGAGAAAATCGATCGACAATCAAAACAAGAATGGATCTTCGAACATCAACAAATCCATCCACCAAATTCTGTCTACTCAAAGCAACACTATCATCAATAGACACGGTATAAGCACTTCGAATCTGGAAGAACAGGTGCGCTTAGAGGAGTGGCAAATTTCCCTTCAGTTCTTTTGTAATGAACAGAAACGGACTGATGAATGCATGATGATAGAATAGTCTTTATGCCGAAAAGTTCAACATGCATTTGGCGTATCCGTAAGCAAGAATACAATCAATAGATGTTTTAATCAATTTCATTACATACTCAAATCAGCTGCCGTTATACCAAAAAAAAAGGCACAACCGCCAAACAACAACAGCACAACTTCTTATTAAGTAAAAATTTCAACACGAAAACCCTCGAAACTAATGACATTCTGATAATTTTTACAGATGAAGAGCGTTTCGCGTCTCCACAAAAACAAGACGTCCCCTTAAGCAGCTCTGTACGTATCACTCAGAGTGGAAATACTACACTTATAGATGCAATCAATGAATCAGAGATGACCAATTTCAAAAGGCAATATGGCGAAAACTGTAGATTCTAAGTTTTAGAACAGACAGAAATATTAGAATCTCAAAAGTTGTAGAACCTATTATGGCAATCAACAATGCACGAATTTATCACTATAATAGTTTCAAGGCTTCCCATCACATTCCTCAACCTTAACCCAACTGAAAACGTTTTTAACAGATAGAAAAAATATGATGTTAGAGGGTAGTCAACCAATGAACAGTCAACAACTCAATTATTTGGACTCGACTCGATCACAGAAGTGACAATATCTTCTTTCTAGAAAACAAATTCTCGAAAAGTAGCAATTTTGGCACACATACTAGTTTCGTTCTTGAACTTCAGTCAAATTTTCAGTTTTTTGAAATATTTATTGTCGTTTAGTTGTTGCTTATCTGCGGTACATTATTCGAGACTATGTTTTAAATTGCATAAGATTGTCAGTGAGCATCTTCAAATATGTATTGGTGTATTTGAATGAATATCACTCGAAAAAATCTAATATTGAGTGAAGAACATAGTTGTTTTCGCTAATTTGAAAAAGGAGCCAAAAAATTGTTACAGCAACGATTTTGATTGACATAGTAAATATTATGATCGTTACGGCGATGAGAAAAGTGTGAAAGCGACATCGCAAAACTGAAAACCCTGTATACGCCTTCATCAATCAAATTTAATGGTATTTCAAAAGTTCTATGGCTTTGAAATTATGGCAAAGCATTTTAATCTCAACCGAAAAAATTTCATTGAAGTTTTGTCAACGCATAATTTTCTCAACACCATCGTTAACATGTTTTGGAAACATCGAAAATGTGACATATTTTTCATACAATTCACCATGTATTAATCGAAAGTTAGGAAGTGAAGGTAAGAGAAAACATCCGAATGATACTCAGAATGAATACTTTCTGTCTTGAAGAAACCTTAAACACTTCACTTAACAGAAGACAGGTATATTGCTATAAGATGATTGTTCCACAAAATTCCATCTACATTCGTGAAAGTAGCACCGGTCTAACTTTCAGCAACGCATATTGAAAGCTTCACAGAGAAATGAAAATTGTGGGCTGAAAATTGATATCTTAAAAAACGTGTAAAGAAAATGAAGTTTGAAAAAATATGACATCAAATACTTTAACAATTCACTGACAATTTTAATTTGGGAAAGTTCACCAACTGTGGCAACAGAAGTTGTTGTTGAATAAAGAGCCGATTAAATAATGAAACATCAAAATAAAGGATGAACTGTCCAAATGAAAAAAAAACAAATTAAACTGTTCAATGGATAAAAATGCCTCAGAAGATTTCGAAACATTCACTAAAACGATTGAATAATGAACTAATAAATAACTACACGAAATACGTACCTTTACAATCTGAATGCTCATGCGATGCTTTGTAACGACAGCAATTCTTGCAAAACAAAAAGATACAACCTTGACTAGCGGGTAACGTACAACGAACACACTTCGGATAGGATTCCTTTTTGCTTTGGTCTTTTCGACCTTCGATCTGCAATAAGACTGCATCAACTTACCACTTTTTTCATCTATCTGAATGCGTCACAGCTATCGAAAATTAAGCATTTTCGAGTTGGAACACACCAGAAAATAAGCAAAAATGTCACAATAGCAGCAATTCTTTCTTGCATTCAGCACTTTTAATATGCATATTCATGAAAAAGTAATCAAAAAAGATCACTTCTTGTCGAAAATCATTAAGGATACTTCCATATTTAAAATCTGGCGAAATTCTAAGAGATTCCTAATCACATCGATTAAATTTAACACAGATTACTTCATCTGAGTTAGTATAATTTGCAATGCTTTATGAAAAGTCAAGACAGCATCAAACAGCGCATAACTACGATGCAATGTCCTCACGTTGAGTATGCAATTGTTTACTGAATAACAGTTAGATGAATGAATAACTGACTCTGCGTTTTTCACGTTTACGTATCTGTCGCCTGGACAGACCAGTTTCTTCAGCCAACGCATCCAACTCGGCTCGACGCCGTTCGCGATATGATGAATTCGATACTACGGAATCGTTACGTTGCGGTCGAAAGTATGGTTTGCATATCCAATGCGGCAAATCTAACGGGCACGGTGCACACGGCTGTGTTTTGCAACAGTCTTAAATGTCAATTATTGTGAAATTAAAATAAAAAAATACTGAAAATAATATCAAAGTAACCGCAATCGATCTACGACGTACTTTTATAACAAGTGGCATCATCGGTGAGTATCACCGAATTAATGCGATCCTCGATTCCATCGATTATTTCGTGAAATTCGCGCAACGTAAATACGTAAGACATCTTCTCTCGTAAGTCGCTGTATTCGAGCAGACTAAAAACAAAGTAAAGAATGATTTTGGTAATAGATGTAAGTAGGCTTTCTGACTCGACTGAAGTGATTAAATGCAATCACAGTTTGCAATTAACGAAAACCTCATGCATTACATTACTAATACTTCAAATCAGATAGAAACCTGTGATGACAGATTCGAAAAAGATGCGCCCTCACCGCACTCATACCAGCTTTGTACCGACGAGCAAATTTTAAATACTCTTTCGCAACGATCCAATTCGGTTCGTGTCGCGCTTCAAAAAGGAACGGATTTGATAAAACGCCTTCTGCACTCATCACCCCTTTCGCATCTGTGACCTTCAGACATTCTTGCACGTCTTCTGGCATCTGCAAGTAGATGTTATTGTCCAGTTCAATATGAACTTTTCTGCAATATCTATTGATAAAACCTTTATTGGATCAGACACTTTTCACATCATTCAACCGATCGTCAAAGTGAGCATATAAGACATAAACAGTAGCAATTCTAACCAATTTCAATAAATGCAAAGATGACAATGCTAATAATACCTGAATATTGCCATTGGCCAAAACTGGAATATTGACTGCCTCACGAACGATACGAATTGCATTCCAATCGGCGAGACCTGTACTGGCACCTCTCTGCTCTCTTGTGCGGCCATGAACTGTCAACATACATGCTCCAGCCTTTTCCAGCGCTCTTTAAAGACATGCATAAAGATGACTGATCGTTTCAATAAGACTTCAATTTGAAATCAATTTCTTCAAGCTTTCATATTTTTATTTCGGATTTTAATCGAACCCGCAATCGATCCAACGAATTCTTTTGATGTTGATGAACAAAACTGATTGTCATATATGATAAGAAAGAAGAAAGTACCGTGCGTAAGATAGTGTCTTGTCGATATCATCCAAGATACGAATTTTGCACGAAAGTGGTACATGACAATACGAGTGGATAATCGAAACCATTTCACACACCAGTTCAATATCTTCCTAACAAGTAATCAATTCAACATTGTCTTGAAGATCACAGTTAATTTGGTTTGTTAAAAATTACTTATGAAAACTTTCACGACAAAGCTCGAAAAAATTCATAAAACGAACAGTGAATGCTTCATAAGCTGAGGGAAAATTTTTTATTTGAGATAAGAAACACTGGTCCCGATGAAAACAATAGATAGGAGAAGTAAGTTATTGGTAGAGAGCAATCGCAAGCAATGAAAACGGTGACGATGCGGCAAGTGTAATTCATAAAATGCATCAAGAATAATTCTAAAACCTGTAAATATGCACCATAATGACCTCGTTTGGCAATCAGCTGTGGACAACCAAGATTCAGATCAACGCCATCGCAGATGTCTTCGACAAGTAAGCATGCTGACAGCAATATATCAGGTTCGTTCGCACAGAACTGTATCACCAAAGGTCTGTCTGACGAACAAGACGAGAATGCGGATTTGCGGTACGTGACGTCTTTGACGAATAACTGAGCATGTATCATCGGTGAAAAACACAAATCGGCTCCGTGCTCCCGCAACATCATCCGGAATGCCAATTCACTACAATCAGAGTTCAGTAAATTTCTTCATTCATTTCAGCACTTCGTGTTTGATAGAAATCACTTCATCCTAAATGAAAATAACCGTTCCAAAAAACACAATCGACTTAAGACAGAGAAATTTCTTTTTGAAACACAGCAGTTTGGTCCTGTATACAAAAGTGTTCTTTCCTGTAATTATTCAGGAGTTGACATTCTTACCAAATTTTACTGCTTTATTTTGTGATGGACAGGAACATTTTTCTGATGTTTTTATGAAGTATCAATATTAATGAAATATATTGATCACTTATCATCTGTTTTGTAAAACATCTATCACCTCACATATATTCATCATAATGATTTTCTCAATTATGTTTACAGAAAACAAAAAACTGTCAACGACTGACACTTCCACACACTTTTTTGTTCATAATCGAAAATATTGTTTCCCCCTTTAAAAATGTCGCCATTTCAGTTTAGAAAATACTCGTCTAAAAAACAAACTAATTCATCAACCGGGAATAAAACTCGATCATCTAAAGATGAGAGGTCTTCTGTGCAAATGCCTATTTGTAAAACCAGGATTCATGAAAAAATGCATCGTTGATGCATTTTCAATGAAACAAATGCTGAATAATACCAATAAAACTTTACGAAGTTTAAACGAAAAGAAACAAAATCTAGCAATCGGTGGAACATACCTTTGATCAACCATTGGTGCGACGACACATTTGACATTTTGCATGATCCGTTTCCATGTGTTTCGTTTCGCATCTTTTTGAGCATCCGTCAAACAGATTAGATTCTTTCTGGGCACTTTATCCTTTCCAATAACGAACATATCATCTGAGTTGTCATCAGCAGCAACGCCTTGCACCATACCTATTATCTTCGTTTTACTTTATCTTCATTTTACTTCAAACATACATCACTGCCCGGTTTCGTTGTTCAGATTATGATTGGCGAAAATTCATCAATGATACTGCTTCATAAAAAATGCTATTAAAACTTTAGTTGTCACACAATTATGCCTCCTAAACTGTTAACCAAGTTAAGGCGATATATTTCGGCTGGTCATGACAGTTCACAGTTTCCGTTACAATGTTATATTCTGTCCAACGCGAAAGCAAAAAACGTAAAAAGTTTGAAGTTTTGATAATGAATCTGAAACGAGCATAAATCTATTACGGCCATGACAGTTTCGTTTATCCGTTCTTTTACTCAACTGAACAGTTTCACAAGACTTTGGAGTTGTAATACACAACCAATGCATACTTCTTTTAATTCGTTGTTATTGTGCACGCTACTTTAATGGTGCACTACTTTAAGTCGTTGTTATACATTTTACAATTACCTTAATTCAGAGTTGTTAACAATATTCACGATTAATGCAGCATTTCGAACGATCATCTCGGAATTTCAGTTGCAAACATAAAACTTCTTTTTATGTTTTGCGTTTGATGTTAAACAATTACCGTAATTCGTTTGTTGACGAAGTTTGCATTGAGTATTTCTCAATAATAAGTAAGCTGAACCGAACTCGTGAAAGTGTACGAGAAAGTATGACGATATTTCGGTGTCGTCAAAACAACATGTGTACGGTGCTGGCTTAGGATTCGGAGAGTCGTAGTTGTGTTGGTGATGTGCTCGACCCTAAGATATGTGAAAAGTTGATGTGTTTCATGTGAAGAACGTTGTTGTTGTTGTATCGTGCGTGTTTATCTGATTGCACAGATTCTAGCGATTATAACTAGATCTTTTATATGAAATAAAAGATACAGTTGTGTTCGATTACAGTTGTGTTTCGTTTAAGATACGAGCATTTTGCGATGCACAGAGCTGTTGCCGGTAAGGTCGCGATGGTAAGTAATTTCTTAAGAATTATTTGGTTACATTCGGAAATATATTATTAAATTGCATACATATTCGCTGAAATAGAGTTTTAAAAATCATTGATTCAGTGATCATATAAAGTCAGCTTATCGAGATGTTTACCGTCATTGATTTGTCAAAAACCGTTGATTAGGTATGCATAAAAGTGTGCTAGAAGAAGGTGAAGGAGGAAATATGTAATGACTTTCTAAAATAGTTTGTTTTAGCGATCTTTCGCGTTGGGTGCGGGTTTGTGTTCTGTAGCCGGAGCTGGTACTCTTTTGTATGCATTGGAGAATGCGATCAGAGTGGAAGCTGGTGAGCATGTTGTACACGCATATAAATTGCCTTGGTCACATTCCGGTCCGTTCTCATCGTTGGATATGGCTTCGTAAGTTTTACTTGCACTAAGCGAATGATACTTTGATTGAATTAACATTCAAACGATCAGTTATTAAAGCGTTCGTCGAGGCTATGAAGTGTACAAACAAGTGTGTGCAGCGTGTCATTCGATGAAGTTCATTCATTATCGCCATTTTGTTGACGTGTTTATGACTGAAGAAGAAGCGAAGGCTGAGGCTGCCGAGGCAACAATTCGCGATATCGATGATAAAGGTTGGCTAATCGGTGTTTTATTTTGTTACGTCATTACTAATGATAATGGTGATCACGTAAAGGAGCACCAATGGAACGACCTGGTATCTTAACTGATCCCCTGCCGGCACCCTACCCGAATAAGAAGGCCGCAGCAGCTGCCAATAACGGCGCAGCACCACCAGATCTGTCTTTGATGGCGCTGGCACGTCATGGTGGCGATGATTATATTTTCACATTACTCACTGGTTATTTTGATCCACCTGCTGGAGTTAAGGTCTGTTATCTGTTAATTAGATTTTATAGTGATATGAATATGAATGATTAATTGTTAAAGGTGGATGAAGGGAAAGCATACAACCCATACTTTGCCGGTGGTGTTATTTCCATGCCACAGCAGTTATACGATGAGGGCATCGATTATAAAGATGGTACTATTGCTACAATGTCGCAGCAAGCCAAGGATGTGGCCACATTTATGCACTGGACTGCTGAACCATATCACGATACACGCAAACGTTGGGCTCTCAAGGTCGGTTCATTTGCCTTGTTTTCTCATTTTGATAATAGCAGTTGATTAGGTTCGAAATTATATTAAAACGCTTAGAACAATGTGCGAGACAGTATTGTGAGAATGAAACAGATAACGGTCAGAAAGTACATTAAATGAATATGATTCTGAAAACAAAAAAAATTTATAATAGTTTGACGAAACATGGTGTTATTGCCTATAAATTTATCACTGGTTGGACCGAAATGTCTAATTATTTATAGGTTCTTGTGATGATACCATTTGTAACATTTGTTATATTGTACGGCAAACGGTACGTTTGGTCATTTGTAAAGAATCAGAAGTTTGCATGGCGTACGGTAAGGGGACGTGAGCCACCAACTAAGGGTAAATCTTCGTAGAACAAATCAACAAACGAATGGATTGTCACGAATGGTTCACTCATTGATCGCTGACAATCATTATAATATGACATAATTTGATATGATATGCTGCTTATAACCTCTTGAAATCATGCCTTTCATTTCTTGAATCTAGCCAGCAGAAATATTATAATTTTATTCATTTTAAATGTTTTCATGAACTGATTTCTACAACATCGCGATGTAACGATGTTTCATCAAAGAAACAGTGTATCAATTAGAGTTTATTTCTGTAGTTGTACAAGTTCATAGACATGCCATGATAGCATGTAATTATTTGTATGATTTCTTTTTTTTGAGGTTTGATATTTCTCACAATGATGATGCATAGCTTTTATGTGTAATTTTAATTTATATTATTACTGTAAACATTGATCTATGAACAAATATTGTATTTAACTCTGTAAGTTTGAGAAGTAATTTGACATTACATTGTGAAAAGAAGAAATCGTAGAAGATTACTGCTCGGTGTTCAATCAATATTTTGATTGTTGATTAAACTACGTATATTTCATCACTATTGATAAGCGATCAATGATACATATTAGGTTCTATTTTTGAAGTTATATTCTTCATTTAATATCACTTTGTTTAATGACCATGAATTCTACCTCACACCCTGTCCCATCCAGTATGTTTCTTAGCATTAAGTTTATTCCAGATGACCGCATTTCATCCTGTACATCATCATTTGATTTGACAGCATATCGAATTGCTAACGACAACGGTCAATAGTTTTGGGAAGAGAAACATAATAAGGGGCAGAGTATTTGCAGTTTGAAGTGTTTTGTGGATATGACAAGAAACGACTGTCAACGGAAACTTTAAATTGATATGGTGTCGGATTACTGATTTGAAGCAGTCGCTGTCCACCACCTGATGTCTTTTGCTTTGCATAATCAGCATTTTTTACGTTTATAAGTTAGCTATTCGGCAATAATTATGCTTCTTGCAAACGCTATGCTGTTGCTGTAACGATGTGGTGCATGCAATATGCGATATTAAGTTGGCTGATTATGTTCGTATTTATCAATCAGTCTGTCAGATTTGATACTGTTAGGTAATAACGAGACTAATTGTTTAATTAATCATCATTCATTCGCAAACATTCGAACAAATTGCTTCATTGAATGAATGAACGTTGAGTAAATGCTTGGTTGCAGTCTTTAGCAGTAGTTGTTAAACGAACTAATAAATGGATGGTGTCGACAAGTATTGTGCATATAAAGTTTATGTCTTCGCCGATATCGTGGACGTTCGTTTTTTTTTTTTGATAGCATGAATCTGTATATGACCATGTTATTAATTTCAAGTATCTGTCATTAGTGCGGTTGTAAATCTAGGATTAGACGAATATATATTTGTATTGAATCGTTTGAATTATCCGAAAGTGATGAATTCATGCGTAGAACTTGTTTAAAGTAAAATTAGAAAAAATAGCACTGTTAGATGAGTGGTTTCGATGGTGGGAAGCAGCTGTGGAAGCGGAAGGGAGCAGGGCAGTGGGCAGCTCAAGAGAATCTTCAACGAGTGACGAACAATAATGTTCTCTTCGCTCAATAAGTGAACTGCCTTACGTTCGTAAGTAGGCAGTTGAACTGAAACTGAAAGTCTTCTGCAGTAGCCTAATACCAAAACAGTCTTTTTGATGTATCGAACCTGTGAATTTGTCGAAGTCAACGTTTCTGTGAAGCATACCACATAAGGGCCTACTGCGGAAGTAAAACCTAAAAAGTGGAGCGGTCATACGAAGGGTTAGTGGTTTATATATTAAGGGATGCATCACTGTATTGTATATGAGAATTTTCTAATACTTTAAGGAAAGTTTTAGACTGTAGTTAGTTACCAAGTTAGAAGCTAGCAAACAATCTTTACGAAAGAAGAGATACTTCAAAGTTTATTTAAAGTTGGTGGTGAATGATATCGCTAAATCAATGAATTAGTAAAGTGATCACAATCCATATGCCTATACACGTTTGCAGTTATCTATCATGACCGTACAAATGTTCACTTCGATTCAGCATTTCGATAATACATTTACGAAATATATGGTGATTCGCCAAGTATGCATATACATGTCCCATTCCTTTCAGAACCTGTAATTTATTCATAATCAGCAAGCACAACTCGTAATATGCTCACTTACAAATGCTATAGTCACATTTGGTCGTAAGCGACCGACGGAATTAAATGTCCGTATAAAAATTTGACATTCAGTCAATAGATCATTCAATAAAAAAACAAATTACCTCTACGTTCGAACCAGGCCAAAGTTGTTGCAACGTAGGCGCTCCATTCCTAACAACATACGCATCTTTCTCAGCAATTACATTCTTCACTAACGTTGTATCAAACGGAGTTGGGTAGTTACCGAGATTTGTAAACTCCTCCATTAGTATATACATAAACTGGAATAGTGAAACGTTATTTATCATCTGTTCTGATTTATAATCATTCATCACTGATAATTTTCCGTTATCGTTGGTAAAATACATGAACACTTTGGCTATGATTTAAAAAATGAAAATATGCTGTTAATTTGATTTGGGGTAATATATTAAGTAATTAGTTGAGATTCTAACTGAGTACAATTTTGGATCAATTTATTACTCAAGCAGTGCGCACATACGAGAACGAATCAATAATTTTTTAAGCAAGAAAACTGAAAAAGCATTATTTCAGCAACAGAGGAAGAATAATCGTTCTGGAATAACGCAAAAATGAAATGTCGCAACCAACCATCTTAGCAACACCAAACTTCGAATTGAACCCATCTGACCGCTTATTCATCTCATAGGCACGTTCAATCCAATCACATTGAGGAATCTGATGAATCGCCGATTGAAAACGTTTCGATTTGAATTCCATTGTTAACTTCTCCCATGGAATTGCGCCTGACAAGGCGCCCTTCAATAAAAATCATTAAGAACTTTACAAGATAATCTATACTTAAACAAATGTCTGATGTGAATTTTGATAAACAGTTTTTTTAAGATGAATGAAATGAATCTAAAATGAATTAGAGAAACGAAGTGATGCAAAAGTGATACTTAAATGTCACCTCGACAAAGACCGGCGCTGCGGTTGTCCACGAGAGGCATGGTACTAACGCGACTGGTTTTGGTGAATTCGTGCACGCCAGCGAAGCCATGTGACCCCCCATCGAGACACCAGATAAACCTAACGGAGCATAACCCAGCTGACTTGCCCATTTCAGCAAAAAATTACATTCTGCTATTAGTGCACCACCCATCACAAATAAATCTGATACATTGTTCAAACTAGACCTAAGATATACTTTCATTATTAATGGAGTTGTATTATTATTATTTATTTATTACTATTAATTATTGTTGTTATCATAACAACTATTATTTTATTAATATTACTAGTATCACTGTCATTATGAACTTGACAATCGTCAGTTGGACAGCGGAGAATAAATATGAATAAGACTGGGAACCAAAAGAAAAACTAGTCAAAAAACGAACCTAAATTGATTTTTCGGTTTTCTGGATCCGTAGAAAGGATTTTCAAGGAGAACAGAGCTAATGCCCTGCTTTATGAGGTCGTTCGCAAAGCCCCATTCACGCCTACGAAACATTGGAATTACATTATAAGAGTAATCGTATCTCGTCAGTTTGCTAATTCACCAATCTCGCTCTCTCTTCACCACACTCCCTAAGCTCGACAACGTCAATCTCTTATGATAAAGAAATTCACCTAAAGAACGAGTGATCTCCAGTACCGGCCAAGTGTATAACAAGACCTCGTTTCAGTTTTTTCGGGAAAATACCTCGCCAACATGCCCATCCAATATTGTCGGGCATCATTTCGGGAAATACTTTCCCATAAGGACTTGCGAAGCGACCTTCCACGTACATTATTCCATTTCGCACTTCTTCCTGTCCAAAAAATATATTCACTCAACTTTCACTTATTTGTTTTTACGATCAACAGGAACATATTATGAATATGATATTCGCAAAATTCATACTCTATTTTCAACGCCTGTTTCATTACAAACAAAACGATCTTATAATGAAGCTATGATTGGTTATTCGGTATCGCTCTGTCTCAATATTCATTGAACAGATGAATATATCAGTCATGATAATATTAATAATAACGATATATATACCTTAGTAATGATCATGTTTGGCTGCAGTCGCTCAATCACTTCCATAACAGCGCCTTTGCCCATAACACTCTTTCGAAAAGCAAACGTTCTTAAATTGCATTTGTTGCATCATGTTTCACTTCAACATAATACTTCTTCGCATCGATGCTTTCTCAATGTCGTTAGTAATGAAATGTGCTCCGTTCCACTTTAAATACGCCATTTGAATGCACGAAAAAGGAGAAAAATAACAAACTTTTCAAGTGTTTTTGGGTCACCCCAAGAAGTTGTGAAAAGTTTTGAGAGGAGAAGCAGTCGACGAAAACTCAAATCCATGGAACTCCAACTGACGTCGATCGCAGCCATTCGACTTGTACTCGCCAGTGGATCGAAACAACGTCTTGACCTACTGAGACAGATTGTAATTGATGACATTAACTTTATCATAATCGTTCATTCACAAATCGATATTTGTTCACAGTTCATTACTCTAACTAATAATATGTACAGCATTCAAATTATAACGAAGCAGAGACAAAACGTTACATAGTGTGTGATTAACGAAAGATATAATGTGATGCACAAGAATTTAACAGCTGTGTTCATTTCATACGACAGGGTATTGAACCAACTGTGAAGATATCCGATTATGCGGAAGATCTTAGTAAAGAAATGCCGGTGGCTGAATTCGTTCAAGAAACTGCCAGAAAGAAAGCTTTAGCAGTAGCGAATCAAATGGTTAACTTCAGAGACTTTGCATTTTTCACAGAATTCACATCTAAAATTTCATACACACATTTTGGTTTTTTGTGAAGTTATTCAATTGTGGAATGAAAGTTTATATCATTTTTCAAATGAATAAGATATTCGATAGAGTTTGATGGTTGACTTTATGCGATATTAGGAGTTTATTTCAATGCGTAAAAGTGATAATAAATTTGAAAAATAGAAGTAGGAATGAGTAAATGGAAATATGCTTCTTTATATAGCAGTTTGTTGTATTAGTAACGATGAAATCAGAGTTTTTCACAAGTGTTTTCAAATTTAGCGATGAGCGCTAAAACAGGAGAGTTCACTGTGAACAATTATGAAAAAATTCAGAAAGAAGGTGAATACGATGTGATTTTGGGATGCGATACGGTGATTGCGTTAGATGAGGAGATTATTGGAAAGCCGAACGATGCAGAGGACGCGATTCGTACACTAAAACGGTGCTTTATATTTCAGAAAATGACTGCAGCTATTGATTTGCAAATTCATTATGACAGTTCACTTTCACCTCTAAACATTCCACTTAGATCAGTTGTACTCTATTGATGCAATCAGCTGAATTAATTCATTTAGACTCAATAATTGCACGCATCAAGTATATTCCGGTGTTGCACTGCTCTATGCAAACGGCATCGAATTATTTCATGAACGGACACTTGTTAAATTCGGTTTAATACCTGACAGTGTTATAGAAAGATACGTTGAATCTGGAGAAGCAATGTGAGTGCATTCATCTAAATAATTTTTATTAAATCTCGACTGCGACTCGTGCTAGGTATGCGACTGTTCGTTACTGGCAGTCATATGTAACGGCATAAGAATTGCAATTTTGAAATAAATATTCCGAAGTGAATTTATCCATTGAAGAGGTCGAGCTGGTTCGTATGGAATACAGTGTGGTGGCGCAATGTTCGTCGAAAAAGTTGATGGATGTTTTTACAACGTCGTCGGCTTACCACTACATCAAGTGATGAAAAGACTTTGGCGATTAACAAATATTATGAAATGTTGATCTGAGTTCAAATTAACCAACTCACTCCGTTTTATTTCAATAAAGGCAATCTCAATACCCACTTCTTTCAAATCACATAAACTACTAATTATGTGCACTATCACTATATGAGCTTGTCCAATATTATTTTACTTCATTTCAAGTCTCTCATTCTCGTAACATTCAATCCATTCCCATCACAGACACACTTATCTCGATCACTATTTGTATAATGCGTTCTTAAGCAATCTCAAAGCTGAAAATCGTTGCTGAGCTGATTAAATAATAGAATAGAAATACGTGTATACGGCAAACGGAGTGTGAATTGGAATGATCTGCGTTGTTGAAATATGAAGTAAAGAGCAGATAAATGGATATAAGACCTCCTGATTTGATATCAGATGAAGGGTGATAATATCAGTGAATAACGAACGTAATTTAAAAAAAAAACACTTTATATCCATCTCATTAAGAGCACATTCAAGTTAACAGATGAGTAGTCAATTAATTGATAGACAGAGTAACGAATCTGTCTTTACACACTTCTTTGAACAATACTCATTCACTACTTATGATTTTCATTGATTGCAAATCACTTCTTTGAACAGACATTAATAATGTCGATTATCAATGGTACCAAGGTCAAGAATACTTTCAGGTCGATGCAATTCAACTCTACTTTCTGTTTATTGCACAACAGAATAGATGCGCACTGAAAAGACACAAATTTCAGTGATATTCTGCGAGTGAACAATTGACGTCTAATGAACCACAATAATTATTCATTTTGTTCGTCTAAGCGCGGATATCGAATCGAGCTTAGGCTACTCGAATGAGAAGCGAGAGATCATCGTGCTAGTCAATTAAGTCATTGCAAAAACGGACGTTAGTTTCTCACCTGCGTAAAATTTTGTGCGATAAATGGAAAGCCGATAATAATACTGATGATGAATAATAGATTTTGAAAAGAGCCTATGAAAACAATTAACATCACAACAAAAAAAGTATTAAACAAAGAAATACAAATACGAATAGGTATATCATCCATCACAAATTAATTCACTTCTGCAACTTAACCAATACAATTGTTCGTTGTTGAATAATAGACAAAAGAAACATCTTAAATGAACACCAATGTGAAAATTACAAACAATTAGTGAAATTAGAAGTGGTGAAATTTGCTGTGATGATAAGTACATGAATCACTGGGTGAATGAAGACAACTCTAATTGTCAATAATCAATAAAACATCTGATATAGAACATTAGCAAATTACTGTGACGAAGAAATCAAGCAATTAATAACAAAACGAATATTTAATAATATGAAAGAATAACGAAAAAATCACTGGGACAATAATGGTTCATTGGGTCGAAATCGAAACCGTACTTCGAATGATGATACAACCTGACATAGAGCGCATTTGAGTGAAGTGAATATCATTCATAAACACCGTATTGTACCAAAGACATATTCAATACGAGAATAAAATACAAATCTGCAAAAATGAACACAAACAACACTAAATACACTGATATCGAAATGCATTATTATTGAGAAGTTAATGACGTATCGTACGATGTTGCTATTACCATATACAATATTATTTCTGAAACGATATGATAATAAGAGGTGCTTGTTTTCGAAAGGAAGTTTTGTGGTGACCGAAGCGGATGAATTAATTCAACTTTTCTGCATGAGAATTGAGTACGTAATAATACTGCCCAGCATATGATTAAATCAATAATGTTCGTGATTATTCAATTCATTTTTCCATTCGCCCGCAAAAAAACAGCGTCGTAACAATAACAGCGTTTCATTCAGAACAGCAACAATTACGTCGGTTTTATTAGGAGCCATGCTGAGTTTGAAACAAAAAGAAAAAAACAAATCTCGAAGAGAATGAGAAACATCTTAATGATATTTACACAGCTAATCGAAACTAAACGACAAGATAATGACTAATATTGACTACCGATCGTGTTGTACTAATGACAAGGAGACTAGTAAGTAGAAAAACAGCCAATGTAACAGTGAGTTTGTCAAATAACAAAGTTTTCCTGGGATTTTTGCATGAAAAGACATAAAAATAAATATCACAAAGAACAACAACTTCAATAACAATAATGACAAATTGTTTAGTGTCAAACAAAAACAAGGATAAACTTTTGGGAATAAAGGGCATTCCACCGATACGATAACAAAATATTCACAAGTGAGCACTAACAGATCGATAAATTACTTATCTTGAACGTTTGTTGAAGAGGAATCGGGAAGTGTTCTGAAGTCATCAATAAGGGGTGTAGCAGCGGTATCTGTAGAATCAGCATCGAGAGTGAGAGTAGACGGTCGTGACAAATCCGATGAAGTGTCTGCAGCTTCATGAACAATCTCGAGCTGCTGTCTCGATGGATTGCATTTCTTGCTTGGATCGCTATTCGCCGCTCTCTCCACATTTGCACTCTTACGCTTCATGCCACGCCGCTTGACCAACAGCGGTGCCGCAGTCACTTCCATCAAATGGAAACCATCACGATTCGCGTTCAGGAACGCGTTCATCGTTTCGTTGAACGTTTCAGCTTAATTTCTTATTGTTAATTCTATTATTATGCAATGAATATTTAGAGGGAACTAACGACAACAAATAATGAAAGGAACCAGCATGAGAGTGCATAAGAGTTGTTGGTGTTTGCAAGGGTGTCTCGTTATGCGCCGCTGCATTCAGTAGCCATGGGTGACGTTGCAGTCCTTCGATTGAGAGACGTTTCTTTGGATCAACTGTCAGTAATGCTGTAATTAGCATTAAAATAATGATATCTTCTCAGTGCTGCAAGCCAACGAACAAAAACTGACATGTGATCAGGGTGATTGCTTCGGCACTGATGCCTCTCCACTGCGGTGCATCAAACGAAAATTGTGCACTCCGAATACGACTCATTATATCAGTTGCCGACTCGTGCTTCGTGCGCGCATGAAATGGCACATTTCCACTGAGCATTGTGAACTGTAATAATAGCATTCAATAAAGCACCTAAACGAATCACCACCAACCAGAATCACTCCGAGACTCCACAGATCGCATTGTTCATTGTACTGTGGTAACTGATCGTCCCTCTCCAACACTTCTGGTGCTGCATAATGAAGTGTGAAACAAGGTGTTGTCAAATGTCCTCCACTCGCTGACGGCAACACTCGTGCAAATCCAAAATCCACCAATCGAAGTTTCGCTTGAGGGTCTGTGCTCTCGAAAAGAATATTCTGAAACGATCGATTCAACTGAAAACAATCATTCAACTTCAATAACTTACTCATTTCTATGAGTTCAAAACCATTTTTTCGATTCGTGGCTTCATTCGTTTGTATTATCCTTGAATAACAACGTTAAAAAGAATTAGTTGACATCAGGGCACGTCATAAGCGAGTGTTAGCAATTAACCTCAGGTTTAAGGTCACGATGAACGACGTTCTTCGAGTGAAGGTAAGCGACCGCAGAAACCAGTTGACGCATTATGCAACCTGCTTGTGCCTCTGTGAATGTTTCCATCTTTTTGATTCTCGATAATAGTTCACCACCTCAAAAAACAATCTAACATTCCAAACGCCATAAGGCATAAAACGGTATCACAAGATGATCACTTCAATGAAACGTTCAAATTACAAACATAAAAATCGAACAGCGACTCAACCTTCCAGAAGTTCCAGCACCAAATAAATATGCAAATTATCAGAGATGACGTCTATGAGACGAACAATATTTGGATGCCCACTGACAATTTCCAAGATATTCGCTTCACGGGTCGCTTGTGCTTGAAAGCGTTGCGAGACTATTTTTACCCCGAAAACGGCACCATCTGATAAACGTTCACATTTTCTAGAAAAAATCGTATGCATGCAGAATAAACGATCTGTTGCAAACTTGCAACATTGGCTTGTTTGTATCTGCTCTTTTTCTCGATACTGACTCACTCTGATGATCTTAATGACTATCACACAGTTGCAAGCCTCCAATTGCATGCATCATCTTCACAATCTTATGTATTATTCTCACAAATTTATTCTAATCCCAAATGCCTGACATATGTAATGCCACGTCGTACTTGATTTGCAGCTTTATCTCAACTATTATCAATTCTACAAAATCTTGTTCCTCGCGTTATTTTGCTCGCAGCCATAAGAACTGCAACAAAATCATTTCAACAGCAACGCATCTCTATTGTTTTGTATATCATCTCCATTAAGGCACACCGAAATAATTCAACATATTAAAACCCCAAATATCCCTCTCCTATACTCTCTTCAATCTGCAAGTTTTCCACCAAATTGCAGCATTTTCGACGTCAACTTTGACCTCTCAAGCCACTGTAATGCACTGATATTCCGTAACAGTCCAACTCTTTTTGGTGTCGTGATTATCGCTACTCTTTTGATAATCTATTCTCTTTTTTTTACCCTACTCAATGTTATTGTTATTAACTTCGTTCCGATCCTATTCATTGTCGCAATATCCTCGTCATCTTCTTATTTAAACCAATTGTGCGTATCACATCATCACACCACTAGACGATCTATTCAACTGCAACAAAATCTTACCTATTCACTACAAGCAAACAGGGAACATACCTACATACAGAGAATGAGCCGCGACCAAGGAATCCATTTTCACTTCTGTCGAGTTTATATTTGGAGAAGAATGGTGAAACAGAGACAAGTGCTTGAAAGTCTTCGGCAAGACATTCCTCACCAATCACATTGTTGTTTGCGAATATCACTGACGGAGATACAAATGAATAACCCTAAAAAGTTACGGCTTCGATTAAATGAAATGTGCGTTCACTGTGAATATGTAAATGATTCGAAGTAACAATCTGATGAGATGTCTTAGTATTTAATAAATATAAGTCGAAGAATAGAATAGGAACAATCGATCACCTACACGGAAAAGATTGAATGCATTACGCGGAGTATCAGCCGGTGAATAAATTGGTAACTGATTTGTGAATTCAGCTGCGAAATTGGTCGCATCCATCTGAATTATCGTTTTGCATTCGAAAGTCGTCTTTACGAGAGAATAACATTTCACACAGAAATTCTCATACGCATAGACTCTCGAGCTAGCAAAAGCTCTCCGTAGTATTCCAAGTAATACTTGTTGAAGCGGTGGGAAATGACACGGTAATGTGTATAAATAATGACCAAAAATGACTTCAAAAGGTAAATAAACAAAATTTCAAGCTAACTTCATTACTAATTTTCGGCACGATTGGTGGATTCAACTGCCTGTTCTCACATTTCGCCCAATCAATATCGACCATTAAAGGATGCTCTTTAATCTCTGCCACACCTTTTCTACCCAATCTACGTTTCGGTGACTTTTCAAGAAGACGACTGATAAAATCCAACGCCAGTGGATCGAAATTCCTTGGGAATGGAACTTTTTTGGTCAGTATTCGCCTTAAGAAATTACCATTTGTACTTTATAATTGTAGATGTTTCAGAAGCACTACTACAATGAAAATACAAGCATTCGAATGGGTGAGTGCTATACTTATTGTAATCACCTTGCAATGTCACGACTGCTGTTTGAGTGTCCATCAACAGTGAACGGTGAACAACCAGTTAGTAATTCAAAGGCAATAACGCCTAAACTCCACCAATCAACAGTCTCGTCGTAGCCTTCTTCTGTACGATCCACCACCTCAGGTGCCATATACTCGATTGTTCCACAGTACGAATTTGCTCGATGCAACTTAATTATTACAACTATTACAGTGAGAACACCCAATTGAAAATTCATGCAATAACTAAAAAAACTTATGCTACCATCGACATGTTTGAAAGTAGAATCCTAACAATAAGAGTTATGAAACTAATTTTGACAGTAAAAATTGAATTTTCGCCTGAGTTTAACCAACTGTCAATCTCATAATTATATTCAGTGAGGTGGAACTGATCAAAAAATAAATGGATGACAAAGATGATTGATACTGCAAATAGAAGCCTATTTTGAACCAAACCCAACATATGACAACAATAACATACATCTTGCTCGGACAATTCTTTGCTCAATCCGAAATCAGTTAATTTCACATGACCATTTTCATCCAGTAAAATATTTTCCAATTTTAAATCTCGATATACAACGTTCCTCTAAAACAGCACACAAATATTCGATAATCTTTGTTTTTCAGTTAATTGCATTCAGTAAAACAACTAAGATATGCGCACAGTCTCATCACTCGCAATCTATTCTGAATCGGTTTAATGAGCATTCGAAAATGATTTAATCGAAACTAAACGCAATTTTGCAATAACCTTTCGATAACATAAAAACTAACCTTATGAACACTATCGATCGCAACAATTAGTTCAGCAATATAAAACTTAGCAGAAGGCAAATCAAATGAGCCACGACTACACAAATGAGTGAATAATTCACCACCCTTAATGAATTCTGGAATAACATATTTTAAACAACAACACAGCACGACAAGAACATACTAAAAATTACAGTAATTGGAGGGGAGAGCTTAAAACAAAAGCAGTCACAGTTTATAAATATCGCAAATAAATATATACATATTCAAAGTAGTGAAGACATACCCATGACGATATGTAATTTTGCATCTGACTGAAATGCGTACACTAAATTGACGAGAAACGGAAGGCCCTTGAGACGTTCCAAAACATGCCGTTCAGCTAATGTATGCTCCAAGGTTTTTGCCTTTGTTAGAACTCTTGTTTTTTTAAGAACTTTCATTGCATAAATTGTACCATGATCACGACCCCCCACCTTCCTTGCCATGAACACTTTACCATATGCTGAAATATTTTATTTGCAAATACCTCATTAGAATTCTTTCTCATGCATTCATTCTTAGCTTCTCCAAAATTTTCCCATCCACAAAATAAGAAAAAAAGTTGGAATTCGGCTTTAAACGCACACGCGAGCAATAGGATGCGTAAGCAAAACTTATTTAAACTTGAGTCGAGACTGTTCACAACGGTGTTCATTGTGGATTTCAGCTGTCATCCGTAAGAAGTCAAGAAAGAAAACGCCGTGCCTCTCCAAGCGACATTCTCTGATAACTATGAACATCTCGCAAATGGAGCATGTCAGGCGAGAGATTAGAAACAGGAAAGAAGTAACATTCGCTATCCCCGACCTCATGACCAAAATCAAATTCCGAAACAGGCACAATTCCATGAGAGGTATGGTGTAGGAGTGAATGTGTCCGAAGGAACGGTGCAGAATATAGTAAAAAAAGGTTAGGAGTAAGTCCCTCAACAAATCATCCAGATTCCTGTTCACCGATACTTAAGGCTTGAACATCACAGAGAGGTGCAATCAATTCCGAATGCAAATTAAGCAAATCTTCTATTCTCAGACGAGAATTGCTTCACGGCTGATCAACGATCAAACAACATTCACACGGACAACTACATCACCTCGAGGATGTTCTCGATCATTTCATAACACTAAGCATCCCGAATCAAACCATCATGTTCGGTTTACTAGTTTCGAATGGCGGAAAATGTCAGCAGTATTCCGAAGAGAATGGGTGCCAAAGAGAGTCTCACCCGACAATAAACGGTTTATATTCGTTCAAGACGATAACCCATGTAAGATCCAAGATCGACTCATTAACAACGTCAATTTATGGTCTGTCTCCTTGCTTCACTAGAACTCAATCTAATCGACTTCTCATTACTAGCTTATGAGCAACAGAACGCAATCTGAAGAAATTGAACGACTACATGACGAAGGCTTGCATCGATATGCCCGAGAGAAATTTGCAATACTTTCCGCCCTAGAGTCGCGAATGTGATCAAGAATGTGGGACGGCATATTAAATGAAACGCACTGTTGTTGCGATGATTTTTAAGCGAAATAAATATTTTTCAAAAATTTTGAGTTTTTTCGCCTTCTTGTAAAGAGTGCCAATTTTTCGGGTACAACAAGGCTCATTAATTGCTCAAAGACGGCGATGTACTTCTTGCGAAATTTAGTCATTTTTATAGCATGAAGCGATACGGAATATCGAACAAACCATTTCGAATTTAGAGTCAAAGAGTTGAACAATAAGAATTCAAATTCCGCTATAATAGTAATGAGTGAGATGATTTCATAACAGTGTAATATCTCCTCTCAAAAACCAATCACATTCAATCTAACAACTCAGTTTATATGACACTTCATTGACAAATTATACAAACAATTTTTGAATCATAACGTATTGATTATTAATTATTACTTGGACATCGAGTAGTTGTTTCGTCAATCGCAGTGAGCGATCGGTGGAATATTTATTTTATAAGAGTAATGATTATTTATTGAATTGGTATTTTGACTGCGTTTAATTATGCAAAGTATTCACGGCGACTAATTATTTACTCGGTTGGCCTGCTGGCCTAGCCAGCGGGGTGGCGTAAATTGAGGCTAAAACAATGCGCACAGAAACGCGAGCATTGTGGCCAGCAACGTTATGAACGTTTGATAGCCTGGCCAATCCAGGTAATCCAAGTAAACGTACTGTGAGCGGTTAAATAAATACAACCTGCATACTCATACTAATTAAAAAGCACCGCTTCAACGTATCACAGAAGCAATCTACCAATATCAAATATTTAATATAAATATTAAACTAACGAACCCCCTTTTCCAAGTACTTTTAAGAGTGCGAAGTTTTCCATACTCACTCGTTCTTCGTCCGAAAGATCACTTTCAGCCGAATTAGAACCTGATGAAGAGATGGAATTGTGTGACATTCTCCTGTAAATTACTATATGAAGCACATTGCTCCTGATTTCATATAAACAGACGTTATCCACTGAATTGAGAGCAATGTTTATATTTCATTTAAATAACAGCAAAGCTTTAGCGGTATGCAAGTGTTTTTGTGAGTAATTGGTTATTCGGCTGAAGTTACGCGATGAATTATGTAAGCAGTTTTTGGAATTCATGACGAACGATAATTTTTACATGGCAGATACTAGGTACTAGTGTACCTTTTTTTTAAAATACCCGTTTGTAGTGAAATCATGAACGTTGAGTGCTATATGGGGAATAATATCGTTACATGTGGTATGTTATGAATGGGATGACGTACATTCCGTTGGTTTTGTTAAAATGATCTTACAGTTTTTCGAAGTATTTCGAGTAGTGCATAACTCTTCCAATTCTTCTGAAATGTTCGACAGTAAAAACTGAGAAATACTTTAGTTTAGTGTTAAGTTTTCTGAAGCAATTATTCCGGTTCCACAAGAAAACAGCATCGGTAATGTATGTTTGTATTGCGATTAGCGGAATGCATGGGTGTGGAAGAAAGTGAAGCTTTGGTCGTATTATCAATAAGGCATAAAAGCAAGTTGATGGACTCTGATACGATTACGATTGACTACAGTGAAACAAAGACAGCCTTTATCAAATAGATCAGAAGTTCTCAGTCTGGAGAGATTGCCAGCCAATTAATCGACGGAAACGGTACATGCAGGGTAATTCTGATGAAAGAGACATTAGCTAAGCGAATCTGAATCATAGAGGGTGATTTTGGAATGCATAGGTTGATGCATTTAGATGAGGAATGTTTGACGCAACTTATGGTCACTCATGTTAAGAAGACTGTTCAAACCGGTTCGTTCAATTTGTCATTGCAAGCTTAATCCTAATCCCTGTCAATATTGAGATTAAAATCAAGATTCCTTTTATTGATACCGTAATTTCTTTTATCAAACGCCCAATATATATTTACCAGTGCCTTCCTTTTTTTCAACGTCTTCATGGTTTTAGCAGAAAGGAATTTGGCTATATTCTTGGCCCGACTGGGCGATTAGAACCACGGTTGACTCTGTCTTATATGTGCCAACTGGGAAATAGACTGACTGTGTCATATGTGTGTCCACTCTGTCACGTGGGAATAAATCAAACTTCTGTTGCTTTTTGCCATTTAGTTGTTTTTATTTGCATAACTGACTGCGGTTAATCAATGTTCCTTTCGATAGTAGCAAACGAATTGTAGCCTGTAGAGGAACTTTGCGCGACGGTTCATCTTATTTGCGTAAGAATCTTGCCAGAAATGCTCAGAACTAGGCTTGACACTGACGACAAGCAGTGAAGTTTCAACTTGATAGCTTTATTGTTTAGGCATGCATCAGTAGCATTCGGGTCATTCACGACGAACTTAGGTAATAGTGAATATTAAAAATGTTCGAGCAGTTAAGGGTTAAACGTTTGATGCGATAGAAAATCGGACAGGAAAGGAGTGATACTTTTTTTAGTCATAACTCGTAATCGCTCAACAACTCACTCTAAAGTTGAATGAAACAAGTTTGAAGCTTTACTAATTTGGCAAGCTTAACCGCAAAGTAAACTCAAGGAGAGAGTAATGGAAACAGTAAACGCATGAAAAACAAGGAAGGATGAATTCGTTTCACTTATAATATCAAAGAATTGATCACATCAAAATGAACAAAAGGGTAAAATATCATAAAAAGCTAAGGAATAATGAGAACGGACAAATTTCGCAGGATAAATCAATAAGACAAAGTAGGTGTGCACGAAGAATTGTTTTCAGATGGGATGACTTCTAACGTATTCCGAATAACATTCTCAAGTGTTTATGTTATCTACGAGTACCGTTTATCAAACTGCACTGCACTCATATAAACAAACGGTGGCTGAATCGTTCCTTTCCAGTAGCTATCAACATATGCTTGAAAATTGATTATCAGAAAATACCAGATTCAATTCTGGCAGCGTTCCAAGAATGCAATAGGCTTCATGGTTATCACCAGCTGTGACCATACAGCCTCTAGAAATCAAGCAATCTAGCCTTACCTACTGAACATATAGACCTAGGCTCAAGCCCAGGCGCACTCTTAGGTTTACCATTTCAATTAGATAGGGCTGAATTGATGACATCTATATGCAGATGACTTTTACGGCTCGGCTGTTGAAATGATATCGTTCTTCAAGGGCGTGAACCGTATGTGCACCTTATCAGGCAATGTAATGTTTTATTTTCCTACTTGATACATAATTCATTTTGATAATACATCCACTTGTCTTTCAGAGTATACATACACAAGTTCATCAAGGATTCGCTCAACTATAGTTCGCAGTGTACGGTTATGATTCTATCATAACGACTTCTTTTGACATTTTGGAACGTCGTATGTTTGTTTTTATCATCACATTCATCCGTTTTCAGTATTGATTTCCTTTGTTTTTCTTCTCATCCTCATTCCTTACTAATATTTTTAAATTCAATCATTATAAATCAAACAAAAGCACTGTCTTAACACTCTTTTCAGTTAGAAAAAACAATTTTTTTGAATCGTCAATCGATCGAGAAACAGTCATTCTTTCAACGAGCGAGAAGGAAACATTTATAAAAACAAAACACATTAAAGAAAGGGATTATGTAAGGAATACATAAAAGTACATTTTAGCATAAAAGACGCTATGCGATGCGTCAAGCGTGCACATCAATAGAAAGGTTCAGTAAAAGGGTGTAATTAAAAGCAAACAAAAATGACCATCAAATACCTGATACAGCAGTGAAAGATGAACGGAGACATTGAATAGATAAAAGCGATGTGGTATTGATTGACTGAATAATTAATAGTACGTTAAATGAAACTGCTTGCAATCGCAATGATTAAGAGTTATGAACAAGCGATAAGAATGTGAATGTAAACTGGATGGATAAACGTAATGGCAAAAAAGTGAGTAAAGCAATAACAATGTTTACCGTATGAATAACATTACTAGGCAGTATTTTATTCGTTGTTGGTATTTTTCAACGCAACTGGTTGTTCAAATAGCTGAATAATGACTGGAAATTCTTCACAACAACATACATCTATTCAAAAGTCTATCAGAATCTTTAGTAATCATCAGTTCGTTGTTTATTCGGTCGTTTTTGGAATTAGTAACTGATACTTTGATATTTTATTATTATCAGCTTATATCTTTCTTATGTAGCTTCCATCCTCAAATTACTTACATGTGGACAAGAAAGGTTACTTTCATCATATGAATATTACTCTTCTCAGTTTACTGCAGAAAGTTCGATCTCAGCATAATTATTTATTCGTCTTTCACGTGCATTCCATTTGGGAGTGCAGCATGCATTCCATTTCTTTCACGTGCATTTGGGATAGAAAATTATGAATAGACAATCTTGTGTATATTTGAACAATAGGATAAAAGACACTTGATATTTATTATTGCTTATGAGACTAGTTGTTTATTGTCATTATCGCCGTTACTGTTTTTAAGTCGTTACTGTTATTATCATATTCACTGTTTTTGTTATCGTCAACACGTGATGCGATTGTGATAAAGTATTTCTGAAGTGTTAAAGTATCTCATCGCATTTTAAACTATATTTTATCGTTGATTCATCTTGTTACCGTTTTGCAGGTCATTGCAGGCCATTGGTTAACCCTGAATTGGAGTTAAGTGGTGCCAATCAATATGAATATCACTGAATGGACTTCTTATGAATGGAAAAAATTTGGCATTGGATGCTTTCAAGTTTGTTCTCTTTTCTATGCACGTTCAGTTAGAAAGCTTTTCTCATTTAGTTGATGAAAAAGTTAAGTAGAAATGATTGATCAATTAAATAAATGGTAATAGTATTGAGTTATCTGTTTCCGTTCTCCTATATACGTCTGTATCAAAATGATCTATTTGTTCGTTGAGTATTTTATTTTGCTGAATGCTGAGCATTAGTCGAAATAACAAATAGAAAACGAGCAGATAACGGAAACGATCATTTTAAGAAGTGGCGACAGATATAGCAACGCTAGTATTCAGGTAATATTGTCGTTCGCGAGTTTTCGTTTGATGCAATTCGCGGTGAGGTGGTACTTGTTTGGTAAATGCACATTCCGTACGTTCTCATACTTCGGTTGGCGACAGAATTTGACGGCGAATGAACGTGACAACGAAGTGGATATGCGGAACAGCCAATCACTTCTGGTCAGTTCGATTTGATATGATATTGAAATGTATGTGAAGCAATCAGTGATCATTCCAAATAGGTTGTTCCACCGAATAAGAAGTGGCGTATTTCGAACGAAGCAGTCTCACTGATTCACTCAGTCGTATCTGGCTCATGGGCTCTCTACACATGTCTCGTATATCCTCAACTTTTCGATGATATGATCATCTTTTGGAATAGTTTCGCCCACTATTTGGTGAGTTTGTTGTTTAAATGTAATCGTTGAAATATTACTCAATTAATTTCAAACGTTTACCGACATAAATGTGCCGTAATTTACATTTATTTCTTCGAAAATTGTTGTTTTTAAAAATTATTGATTATTGTTGTGCTAGGTTGGGTTTTATGTAAGGCGAACTGAGAACTCGTGGAAAGAACAGTCATGTGAGCAGCATTTCAGATACTTTTATCAACAGGATATTTAATTCATGATCTCATTGATTTACTTACAAATGAACGTTCTTTACGCATTATGGAGTTGTTATTTCATCACGTTATTGTCTTAATGGCATTCGCAGTCACATTTGTTTCTAATCTCTTTCAAGGTTAGTCATTATTACCTTTGCCGTTAGTCAGTTAGATCCATCCACCAGTTTGCTAACAACAAATAATAACTTTTCAGCCGTAGTTGTGTGTGGACTGTTGATGGAGTTAAATAGCATATTTCTGCATTCTCGTTCTTTACTGAATCTTTATGGTGTTGCGAAAACATCGACCGCATTCCGTATAATTGCACTCATTAACATTATCACATTCGCACTGTTTCGCATGGTTATCAGTGCTTATCTGATCTACTGGCAGATCACGAGTGCATGGTCTAGTCAATTGTTTTTGGGATATTCAATCATCGCACTTATTATCATCTTATCACTTGGATCCACTAACACAATCCTTTGTTATCGGTTATATTTTTATCCATTTATCATTATTAGAACTCGTATGGAATGATAACGGCGGTAATTTAATCCGAATCAAAACTGAATTAATAGATGCTGTTAAGAACGATGGTGGTAATAACAGGGATAAGAATAGAAATAGAAGTGCCAGTAATAATAATGGTAATAGTAATAACGATACTTGATTGATGTAACCAATATGTAGAAAAATGATGTTGCGGAACGTTTCGACGCAATGCATCAACTTCAGATTCGTTACATTTATACACACTGATGCTTGTCTTGTGCGCAGTGGTTTGGTCATTCAGGGTATCATTATTAGTATTGGCTAATTGAAGGGTGTTGGCGGCCGATGGTTTGTTGGGTGCATCACGTGCCCGTAGAAGAGCTGTGCCGAAAAGTGAGAAGGAGTGTGAAGAGCAACAACAACAACAACAACAGGCAGTGTGTTCACCGAATACGCAGTTGGTGGACTCGAGTAATCTCGAAGTATGACTCGTTTATTCATCAACGGTTGACATTAATTGACGTATACACGAGTTTGTGTACACAAACGTGTACCATTTGATTTTGTTTCAGTTTTCTTTGCACTCCACTAATTTATTTGCATTCCTTAACAGTCATCACCAATTGCTACAGCAATGGCCTCATGCTTGTTTTTTTTGTTTAATTCTATTTGTTCGCTTATCTGTTCGATTTAATTATTTATGTGTAATTTTATATTGAGAAGTTGTGTTGTTATAACTGTGAAATGTGACGATTCATTGGTTTGTATACGAAGCATTCATTGGTCTGCAACAGTCGTCCTTTGATTCGTTGCAACTTTCGAAACGTTTATTTGTCGATTCTTCATTTTCTATTACCTTGTTGCAGTTGTTATTTATTTGTTATATCTGTACTTGAACTTTGAACGCATTTCATCGTTTATTCACATTCTGCAAGTGCTCTCTGCTATCTATTCAGTATAATGCATATTATTATAATTATTGAGTCTGATTGTTTATTTCATTGTTATTGAAATGTTTACATTCTTGACAATTTGTTGTTTTTTTTTGCATTGATGTAATTTTCGCAAAGACATTCATCAATTCTGAATACTGCATTGAACATGCACATAAGTCTTAAATAATGTCATTGTTTACGCATTCATTTATCGTCATCATACTGTCGTATACGAGAAGCGGTTCTCGATCTTGACTCGTATCGAATGTTCACTGATGACTGTTGTCTGTTCGTTGTCCTGAAAGTGCTATTTCAAAATATCCATCGCTCATTATGAGTGTATGTGTTGTTCGCAAGTGCTAAACTTGTTTTCTTTATTATTTATCCCAGTCATAGGTCAGCTCATTCATTTATTCACCGAACGCTCCCGTCAAAAACTGAGTCATCAGTCTGCACATGCCAATTTCGATTTAAAAATATTCTGATTAATTCCAGTCTCGATTTGAGAGAATTCTATCAATAATCCCAACATCATACAGTATTATTTATAGTCATGATGTTCTAATCTTTTCACCTGCACTTTACATTAGTGACCATTATTAAAGCTTACTTTATTCACGCATATAACGTTGTAAATCCAGTCATCTGATCGTATTTGTCTACATTCTTTCTTTCACTCTATATAAAAACTAATAACAATAATACATTAATCATTCCATTAATTGCATTATTCATCGCCATCTCATTGTTTGGACCTCCATTTTATACATTTCGCAAATGAAGTGGAAATCAGATGATAAAATATTGAAATAATATGTGCATCAAATGCGTAATGAAACCAGTCAACGTCTAGTGTCCGCACCAGTCAATCACTAACATGTACGCATTCTATCTGTCTTGACGTGTCATCTTGTTTACCGTAATACTGTTGAAGGCGTATTGATAAAACATTTTTTTAAAACCACCTCACTTTATACTACCTGACTCCTCCACAATGGACTCTTTTTAAAACACTTCGGATGCGGAAAGCTGCGTATAATACCGCTTATGTAATAACCAAATAACGATTTATTTTCATATGTAATAAAAGTATATGTACCATACTAAATAGTAGTAAATATGCAATGTAAAAACAATATATCACTAATATTATACTACAAAAACCATTCAACTGACTTCGCTGAGTCAAATACTGAGATGATGAAGGAAGAGCAGAGTGGATATACGTTCAAACAGATTCAGGATCAGCGTCAATAGCCTTGAACCAATGTCCACACTCGCATCTTTTTGGTGATCCTTTACGGATCATCATAAAATTCACATGACCACTATCTGGTTCACCTTGAAATTTGTTTACAAATTTAAGATTTACTGCAACAAAGTACATTTCATCATTGTGTTACTTGCTAGTCAATCGAAAAAATTGAGAATAGAGAGGAACTAGGGAGTGAATTCATCGCAGAAAAAATTCAAAAATTTGCTGTACTCACACATGCATCCGATTATCCGTTCATTAAAATGAGATGGTACGAGATTGGGTTTTTCTCGTGTCGACGCTTCGGCTCGATAGTAAACTTTCGGCTCATATCGCTGCAACATTTTGCTGGTGATTACTGACAGAACTCTTTTAGAGGGCCTATAAACATTTCGAAAACGCACACGAATACGAAAACTTACAGTTGTGTGCTCAGTATGCATTCGATAAGGCTGCCTTGTTATGGATAACAAGGGGGCAAAATGAAGACAGACTATCTTTAGAAAAAAAAAACTGAAATGCATAACTCGGAATAACATGTGGAGACGAAATTACTTACATCGTCGCCAGCAAGTCGCGCGAGAAGCATTTTCTTTTCACGGCCAGTGGCCGCCTCCAAAGGATCAGGATCTTAAAAGATAATAAACTTCATTCATACAGTCAATAAAAGAACTCACAAAATGACGACATCAGTTTCTTTAATGAGATGGAAAATAGCTTTAATTCGTCAGCTATTAATTGAACTGCACTGATAAGGATCTTATATCGAGCCTGCTTTCAACGATTTTCATAAAAATGAGAAGATGAAAAAAAACACTGACAATATCCATAGTCTTCAGGGTTCGCTTCTGTCGCAAATGTCCGAGAACGAAACACTGAAGCGACGCCTGGACGAAGTTTCGCTAATTTGAACAAAATTTTGTGAGCACACAGTTGAGCCATTTCAACTCTAAAACGCAAATAGATTCATGAAATGTTTCGCTAACTCAATCATTTTGCTCGGTTCATAAACCGGTTACAACGTAAAAATACTACCACACTAAATTTTAGTTCATGAAAACATTAAGCAATGCTAAGGAACGACTCGGCCATGTGAATAAGAATGAACAATCACATAGCGCAGTTCATCTCTGTGATACACTCATAGTTCACTTCAACGGTCCTCGACTCGACAAATATTGAAATATTCGACAAATAACGCACAAAACCTGTATCGTCTGAATGCAGAGATTTCTCTCATTTCATGAGATACTTCATATCAAATTCATTACAATGTCTAAGAAAAAAGTTGGGCACTTTCGCTGTTAGCGGGCGCCACCGCACACAAGTGAGTTGTTTAGTTCCATTATTGAAAAGGTAACTTCTACCCGCACAAAGACGAAAGAACGAGGAGGTACCAACCCACAGATACTTCAACATACTTCAATTCGACAGACATATATACCTCACCAAGTAAAAAAACGTACATTTACACAGTGGGATAGCACTTTGCCACTTGCGTTGTGGCAGTTTGGCATGTTGAAAATGTAAGTTAAACTGCTCCCCTCAGAGTTGCGACTTGGGATGCAGTTTATCCTGAAATTTGAGTGAATTGTTTAAATATTTTCTTGCTACAATTAGTGGGCAGCTGAAATGAGAATCATGGGTGCTAGTAACTGTCACCTTAATGCTGGATCATCCGCTAAGGTTTGTTCATTCATACCTCATGGAACGTGCTGGCAAATACATGCACAGAGTAGAATCGATTTGAGTATAGCAAATATGCATTGTGCTTTTAATTTTTTTTAATAGCGGACTTTATTTAAATTTTGCACATCGTAAAACTAAGTAAGCATATGGATTTGATTTTGATAGTTTGAAATTCATTTTTAATAAATCTATATTTTTTGGCTTTTTTTTTTGAAAGTTTTCTAATGCTGCTGTAGAATATAGGGCTTACAGCTTTAAGTGAACGAAGCATATATGTATTATAGATGCGAGGTTGATCAATTATTTTGATCAGTTTATCATTTTAACTGGTTCTTCATAGAAGGGTTCCAATGAGGGTAGGTGTGTAGGGAGCGTGAAATTGCCTAGCCCGAGCCTGACCTGGATTTGACGAGGCAGGAAGTACCGGAGCAGGGATCAACCGAGAGTTGCCGTATACTTAGTCTTATTCCTATTTTGACCCAACAGTTCTTGGCTCGACATAGCAAATCACAAATGTTGCTCCGACTCGACGATTCCTGGCCTGCCCAGCAATGCCTGTGAGTTGTTATCTCGGCTCGGCCCGGCCCGGCCCAGCTAGTTCCGGCTCGGCAATTCCACACTCCCAGTTGTGTATCCCTATCTTCAGTTGTTACAAATTACCCTACGAGATTTCCAGCCCTTCCCCCTTTACTCCCAAAAGTTCCCCCTCCTCCATTTTCAGACGCTCAACGAGTTCGTCTAGTTCGCTCAACGAGTACATTTTTTTCTTTTTCAGTCTTCCTCTTCCTCTTCTCAGAACCCTATTCCTGCTCATCCTGAAACACCAGCCGCATCTCTACTGTAATTTACGGGAGCTGTGTCGGGGATAAAAAAGCGCCGATGAAGGACTAAGTGCTTATGAAGTGGAGGAAGAACCAGGGAGTGGTAAGGCTTGCGTATAGAGCGTGGGAGAGGGTAACTAGGAAAGATGAGGTTTCATGGGGAAATGGAAGGTTGCTCGGGGAATAGGAAAGTTCCCAGAAGGCGAAAAGGATCCCCAGAGAAGGGACTGCAAAAATGGAACAGAGAGGATTGCAAATCCCATCTCAGTAGGGTGTTTGCTCCCGACTAAGGTTAGATGCCCTTATCTCTACCTTCAGCCGAAGGTAGGGCGACTATCTTCGGTTGAGGGAAGCTTGAGAGGCACTATGTGAGGGCATTCTCAGCAAATAACGAGAATTAGAGGAAAATATGGCGACGGATTACATTCGGGCTTATGCACTGGTTGAGGCTCATACCGGCGCCGAGATATCTATGCAGCAATCGGGTTGAGGTATCTGTTTAACAGATAGGTGGGTCGCCGATGTGAACCTTAGGTTAAGCCTAAGTCCGTACATAATTCATCGTTATCGTTCACTTTGGTTATCGCTGCTTATCTCAACCGAAAGCAGCTATCCGTCTCAGGACATCTGCATGCTTTCAGCTAAGGTCAGAAATATTTCCACTCAGGGGCACAAAGCGTGGAACTCACGTAGATCGTTGCGAACTTCCAAACCTGACATCATCCACCCACCTTTAGTAAGTAGACCTACGCTGAAATATCTGAAGAACGAGTTTTTTATACACGATTTTATCTGTCGGTATTCGTGTCATGAGTGGTGAAATGAAATGATCACAGATTAAAATAATTAGATCGGAATCGTATATTCAAATAAGGTTCGATAATAACAGACTGAAATGCATGTTGAATGATCTTACGGGATCGTTCCCGAGGTGTATCCCAATTTTACTCAGTCACATGAATATTATAAAGCGGTGCTCTTAGCAGCGATGAACAACATAGCCATGAATTAGAGTTGAGTCACTAGTCACCGCTCGAAATCAACTGATGGTCAAACTTCACCTTGTCTTTGAATACCAATATAGTGTCAAAAAAACGCGTCGGTTCCGAACTCCATCGAGAAGTTATTTCCTGTCCATCCTTTATAGCAGTGGTTTTAAACCTTTTTTCCCCTTCGCACTCTAAAAAATTTTAACTTGCCCCCACACCCCATACAACAACACTTACAATGACCTCGCACCCTTCACAACACCCACTCTGCATCTCCCATCCACTACAGTGAGTGTCTGTAGTGTAGATAAGTGTGTACTTTTAAAGTACAGCCTTTTCAAGAATAGATACGTTGAAGTCCATCCTCACTTTGCACTAAAACCTTATTTCGCACCCCTCGCCCACCATCGAACTCCCGCGGGGGGGGGGTGCGTGTACTTCCGGTTGAGAAACTCTGCTTTATAGCAATGTTTTTCACGGTGTTGTCCTCCTTTGACCGTATGACAAATCGTCGCCCCATTCTCTAATAACATACATGACCGCAGTTCTAAATCAGAAGAAAGTCTGAAGGCTGATGCATGGATGAAGAAGTTGGTTTCGATGAGTTCGGTTATCAGAGAAGTATTTTGAAAAATTATTTGACAATCATTGAAAAATGATGAAGAAAGAAATTGATCAACAATGACATGCCTGCCTCTTTAATTTTCATCCCTGACACCCTAGCGTTCCTCCTTAGAGGGATTTATTTAGTCCTCCCTCTTCCCCTTTTGTGAAAACCAATGCTCTGTATTCCTTGATATGAATGGCTCACAATTTCGTTTTGGACCAGCAGTGGAATTTGGTTCTTCATCCATATATCGGAATTGAGACCGGCCTTGAGCAAAAATCTAAGCGTAATCTCGAGCTTGAATGGAAGTCGAAGCCATCACGCCAGTTTTGACTGAAGAATTACAAACATTTTCATAAGCCTAAGATGTCTGCATTGTGAAGCACACTCATACCCTTGCAGCAATATCAGTTGAATGTGAAGAATTCCTCTCATGCAACAGATACTCATGATATGACTTGTCTCGAAAGGCGGAGTAAGTTTGTGACCTTCCCTTTAAAGATCAGTTATATTCGTGCAGTTTTATTTCCTGTTAACGGATGCAAAAACTACCTCTTTAAGTGTTTATTAAAGCGTTTGCAGTTGAGCAGTGATTCGAATTGCATGCCAAACAACGCTACAGTGACACAAGATATCACCCAAAAAGGCCTTCTTTCTGGTAATATGTCACTTGTAGTTCCACAGAGTTCGAAGGTTAGTGTATAGCGTGCGATTTTTGTATTCGATGATAGATTACGTGCATGAAATGAATGTTTAATATTGCAGAGCATAAAGTGTTGAGGTGATTAGACTGTGAAAGTCATCATTTTACTGGATCTAAGGAAAAACTAGTCGCCGTGTTTAAATGATAATTCTCTGAAAAGATAGCAGTAAACGTAGTGATGAATGGCAAAGTTTTCAAGTCGGATCACACTTTTGAATGTGAATGTTTTACGGTAGATTTGTAAGAGTAATGTTGTTTTTGAAGGTGCCATCGTCAGGTCGTACTAAGGCAGGTCGTCTTAAGGTTGCTCTACAACCTGGTCGTGGTATTATGGATTGGGTCAAGCTCACTTCAGGTAGAAACATAGCTTCGAAACAGATGCAATTCGTCGATGAAGTTGAACTCAGCAAACACAACACAGTTGACAATTGTTGGATTGTGCTTGAAAATAAGGTGTTTTTTGAGGCATAGTTGTGGAGTTCAGAAATTATAATGTCTTCGTTTCGTATGAATAATTGGTCGATATATGATTGGATGTTTTGATCAGCTCCGGTTGTAATGATGAAATGAAATCGAACAAACATGAAACGTTTTCAACGATTGTTCAGAAAAGACAGCCACAAACAATTTGCATCTAAAAATTTCATGTGTTTTTATAGGTATATGACGTCACAGAATATTTAACGTTCCATCCAGGCGGAGTAAATGAATTAATGAGAGCTGCTGGGTGTGATGGAACGATACTTTTCAATAAATATCATGCATGGATTAATCATGAAACTATGCTAAAAGCGTGTTTCGTTGGTTACTTCAAGGGCAATATTGATAAACGTTCGCCCTTTTTGAAACTTTCTTATATCCATTCACAAAAATAACACTGCTCAAAATTCAAGTGAAAGGAAGTGTCAACTGATTTAATGCATTTGAAAACGGTGATAGATTGATTAGAGTATTATGAAGATAATTTTTGTTGTGACAGTTATTCTTCACTGAAAAATGTTTAGGTAAGCTAAACGAAATGAACCATTGTTGAAATGAAAATACCACTGGAGCCATGGATGGTGATAAAGAATAAATCATTCCGATATGATGCAATGATATATTGTTAAGATTGATTGATTTCCAGTACCTACTCCAAAGGATGAATGGGTTCCGGATGTGGCTGAAGGCTGTGAAAATTCTCTAAGCAACAGTGTTAAAAATGAACAACCTAAGGATGGACAGCCTGGAATGAATATCAAGTACTGTTTTCTACTGGATTAGGAACTAAATTCACCACTGATGATTGTCGAGTTTAAACGTTTGGAAAGCATTTTCATATTTATGAAATGATTTGCTTATTTGAGAAAGGATAATTAATGAGCCAATCAGTTGTATAATAGTGCTTTTCAAGGATCCTAGGAACAACTGATGGTAAAATTGTTTTAAATTGCGATGAATGGATGAAGTTGAAAAAGGAAAATGTATGCGTTGATGTGTGTGGTAATGCATTACGTGTGCTCATTAAACCGCTTGGATGCACGCCACCAATCTCGTTGGCATGGAGTATGATCATTCTTATTTAGAAGTGTTTATTTTTAAATGTTTTCATCATTACTTTGTGTTCATCCGATGAATTTTACTTCGAATAAGTTTTGGTAATAATAATAGTGCAATATTGTGCTAAGAAATGAACAAGGGAAGACTTCCAATGAGACAGCAACAACAGCAATAACAAATTGATCACTTGTTAATAAGTATATTAAACTTTAATTCAGCTGACTTGCAAGTTATTATCTCAGTGCAGAAATAATTGGTTGAATGAGTGATCAGTAAAGTGTCAATCGGATGTTTCATGCGCTGATTCATTGCGTTTTTATGCATTTTTACAAAGTTATTTATTTGGGCGAAGGAATGTTTCTTTGAATCGTTGTGGTTTGCAGATGGCATTCCCAAACTGCTAATGTGTGACACATTCATTGTATCAGTTGAATCTGGTGTGATAGAAATTAAATTCGATCATTCGAGGGAGATGAGCATATTCTCATCGCTGGATTTGGTCACTATTAAAAAAAGACCAGGTTCATTCTGCTAGTTCAGTTCATTTTTCTTTATCATTTCATTGCTTTCTCTTAATCTCATCTCTGTTCATTTTTTTTTTAGTTGAAACTATTCCTGTACTCTGTGTTCCAAAAATAAAATGTCGATAACGTTATTTTTTCTATCACAGGATTACTTTTTCGAGTGTGCACAATCAGCCAGATTCGTAAGATAACTCATAATACGAATTTATATGAAGTGGATTTACCGTTGTCTACCTACCTGTCGTTACCTGTTGGACATCACGTTTATCTCAGAATCGATAAGAAAGGTAACTGGACCGAGTGATTTATCATTGTCACTTCCATTCGTTACTCGATTCGCTCGAAATATTTTGTTTCCTGATTCTACTGTTACATTCGAAGATCGTTTTTTCGCCTCAACGTAGTGTTATTCATGCGAATATTTGATAATCTGTCCTTTCTTGATCGGATGCTAATATAATCTGAACATCTTAATGCAACCAATTTTTCTGCATTGGTTTCTTATCGGTTTGCAAATAAATGATATGAACAGCGTATGTTCATTTTAGTGGTTGCATTCACAAGACCTTACACCCCGATACTGGTTGATGCGAACCGTCGAAAGATCTCATTTTTGATCAAACTGTATGAAGATGGAAAGTTTACGTACGCTCTTCGTCGTCTTCAAATAGGTTCGTTTAGTTGTTTGATCACATCACACTTAATTTGCAATCGCATCTTCAAGGTGACCAACTCGAGATAAGTGATCCAGTTGGCGATATCGACTTTTTATCGGCCTGTTCGACAGAATTATGTTGTATTTGTGCTGGTACTGGTATAACTCCTATGATACGCCTGCTGAATGCGCGTAAGAATGATTCGAATAGGCACGTTTTCATTTCTTCGTTATTAAGACTCAAGTGGCTGGCATTGGGATGCAGTAATAAGGTTGAAAAATCATAACACATCTCGGCCATTCGATCGTTTTGCAGTCATTGTTCGTTATTTTTCCTGAATAGAACTGCTGAGGATCGTTTGGAACAGGAATTTTATAAATATTGTGGATTGGAACCGGCGAGAGATCATGTTTCATTGTTTCATTACGAAGAGGAAGATCATGACGTGAACATCCTAATGTTATCCAAGTTTATAGGTTTGTTGTTGGTTGTTTGCTTTTATTACTTGGATTGACGTTGCTCTTTGATTTAGTTTCTCTCTGTGAATTTTATGCTGCACAAAAACTGATAAACGTATTTTTGGTTGTGAACGGTAAGAATAATTATTTATTGATTGATGGTTTTCAAAAGAATTACATTTGATGTGTTTCATTTGCAAGAAAACGATTCAGAGAAACAAAAATCGTTGATTTTGAAAGAGTGCAGAGAGGATGGTGCTTCTGTGGAACATCGCTATCGTGTCCTCGTTTGTGGTCCTCCCGAATTTATGGCCACTGTAGAAAGGTTGCTTCATTTCATTTGTGCATTCCTCACATGTCTTTTTTTCCATCAGAGTTATTTTATTTCCTTTGTAATCTTGTTCACCAGTTATAATGAACAGATAGATATATACTGTGCAGTGGTGTGTTGCGGAGAAGAAAAACAAAAGCGAGATCTCAAAGGTGCAACCGCTTTGAAAAATATTGGGGACGGGGTTCCCTTTACACATAAAGTGCTGCGCAGTTTATGTGTATACGGTTGAGTAGGTGTGCCGTTCATGTTGGTTATCGCACATTCATCGCTCTACTGAATGAGTCATCTCGAATATTGGTTCTGTAGAATGTAGGAAGAGAAATTGATATTCTTATGAGATATTTCTTCAAGAAATCAAAGTTGCTATTTTCAGTATGTTCGTCGCGGATGATCCATCACTAGCACCTATGATTCATTGTTTCGGGAATTGAGCACTTCACTTGTTTTGAATAAGGCTTCAAGAGTCGGTCTCATTTCGCTTTCTGGTGACACATTTAATCAGTATTGTAAATCGAACCACTCCGATCGATTTATTCCTCGATGTGCATATTGAACTTATGAAGGGATATGCATAGTTTGCTGTGTATTCAATGCCAAAAAAGAATCTCGTGAACGAAGCTTACAACATTTGATTTCGTAATGTACTATTACACTGTCTCACTGGTAATCTTTATTCGCCTTTTTTGTTGTTTAAATGAAAGATCCATGTGAAGAGCATGTGCAGTTTATGTGATGTCTACTTGTAATGCCCGTTATCTTTAATTTTTTAGAGATTGAGTGGTGGTATCCTACTAACGCTAATATATAATATGTTGATTTAGTTGTTATGTACGTGTGGATCACGATATTTATCAACAACTTTCTGTAAATTCCTGTATTCTGTTTCATTTGATAATTTGTTTCGGTATGATGCAATTAGAAAACATGCGTTGTTGATGATCTGATAAAGTTTAGAGTTGTTCGATTGTGAAGGTATTGTATTTATAGATATTCAGCCATATCATATATCGTTTACTGGTGTTTCATTAGCAGCATTTTATTCGTTACTGAATTGGTGTTTCAAAACACTGAGGTTATGAATTGTCTGCGCAGTCAGAAATGTTACGTGTCGGTGTTGAGGAACATATTTTTGAGTCACTCAAAAAGTTGATGGCAAACGTAACGTTTCTGAGCGTGTATTAGTGCTTGTTTGAGTGTAGTATAATGCAAGAGTTTTATGTAATAAAATGAAAATGCTTTTTTTATGAACGATTAGTGGTGATTTAGTTCGATAAAAGTCGATATGATCTGTGTCATTGATTTGCATTAATCGGTCCGTTGATACAACTCGATGGGTCATTTGTTCAAATGTTCGGATACATTCTGATCTTACGACAGCATATCGTCCATTTAGACGATGCTCGGCAGTACCTTTGACCTCATCCTCATCTACCTCTGTGGCTTATTTCTGAGCTTGAGCGATATTTGCATTTTCGTAACGGTTTTGTGAGTAGTTTCTTACCGGGTGTTTATGAGCAGCACTGAGTAGGATTAATTTGCCTCCATCTTCTCCAGGGTCTAAATTCATTTATCATGATGGATAATTTTTCGAGAATAATGATCGGTGCAAAATTGAGTAGCTGATCTAATGATTTCAGGGATTTGCTTTGCTTTAGCCGAATCAAAATTCAGTTGTCAGTTGATCCATTGGAATCGGTTCAACTGTAGAGACAAAATGCAATGAAAGTTCACCGAAACGCGATCGCTATTGTTGCATGTTAACCTATAAGATAGATCTCTTCAGAGCATTAATTCCTTCAGTGAATAGATTAACAGAATCTCGCAAGTGTTGCTTCGCCATACAAAATGCCAGCAACTGCATCATCCTCAACTTGCTCGATTTCATCTCGTAAAAAGGTTCATTTCTTTTTCAGTTACCTGGATTACTTTCAATTCGTTCATTATTCTTTTCTGATTGTGACAAAGATGAGTTAGTTGATTTAGTTCAGTTATTATTTGCATTGATTATTCCATTGCCTTCAATTAAAGATTGTAATTGGTGTGTGCGCTATGAAAAGGAAAGCGACGAGTAAACCTATGAGGGAAATAATGGCAAAAATAGTGGAATATTATGCGGTACAGTTTCGTTATCATTTCATTTTCAACAAATTCGAGAGCTTAATGGCTTAAGAATCGAGTGTATTTGTCGATCTTACAGCGTAAAAATATACAGCAAAGATAAAATAACAAGAGGAATTGACATTGTTTAAGGACTGGTTAGAATATATCGTATTTCCGGAAGAGGTGATTCTGAATGAACCGGTGGAGCGATGGCCGCTATGCGATTGTTTAATAAGTTTTCATGCGACTGATTTTCCACTGCATAAAGCGATTGAATACGAACGTCTTCGAAGACCGTATGTGATCAACGATCTTCACAGACAGTACGATTTGGTAGGTGGTTTATTTGTTGTTGAAGTTTACGTTATGAAAAAGCTTATTTGTTTATAGATTCAATTGAATACTTTTGTTCAAAAGGATCGTTCAAACATTCAATTGTTCAGGCGAATGTTTTTTGAACAGGCATTGGTTAACGCAAGTAACTTGTGTTCTGGTTTTAGCTCGATCGACGGAAAGTTTTCCGGGCATTAGCACGTGCTGGAATTGAGCATCCTCGTCATGGAGTGTTGATACGAGACCAGAATGGAAAAGTCGGTGAGTTGATGAAGATTTGAATGTTTGCTCTATCGATCAGTTGGCTTTACACTCTATCCACCAATGCTGACATCGATTCAAAATTGTTTTCAAGCATTCTTAAAATGTTATTCACTCTTGAAACGAAATTACTCAACTATAGAATCCTATAGTTTTGTGCCCTCATGATTGATGTAATCTATTTTGATATAATGTCATCCATCATTAAAGGAAACATTCGCAGATTGTATGAATATGTATATGTATGTTCCTTATTGATAAGGTTTTAAAGTTTAAAATTTTACTAAAACTGATTCAGTGAATTTCACAGAAGGTGAACTGATAGAGCATAATGATCATATCGAAGTGAATGGTATGGTTTTTAATAAACCGTTTGTTGAAAAACCACTTTCTGCCGAAGATCATAACGTTTACATTTATTATCCGAGTTCAGTTGGCGGTGGATCTCAGCGACTTTTTAGAAAGGTTATTTCAAAATGTTTCACTCGATTGGCATTCACCATATTTGGATATTTCTATTGATGTTGTGAACGAATTGCGGTTTCCATCCTTAGGGTTCTTAACGTCTTTCGTCGCTTCTCACCTCATCCATTCTTATGTTCTCGCAAATTCTTTCTTTTTAAGTTTAAGGCCATCATGTTCGGAACATTCTTTGGATCCCGTTCTTAACTATCGATTATATGCAAGTTCAGTCGATACAGCAACGAAAAATGCTCAATCTATTGTCGTTCGATGACAGCTCTATTTTTGACTGAAATTTTGCATAAAGTGGTTTTTATTGGTTTAGCCAATATAAACCGAAATCGGGCGGCATTTCAAAAAATCATCGCAAAGCATCAAAATATAGCATTTATTCAGATAAATAATCGAAGTAGTTGGTATTCACCCGTTAGTACGGTACGTCGAGATGGTTCATTCATTTATGAAGATTTCATACCTGCGGACGGCACTGATGTAAAGGTTTACGCTGTAGGACCGTATTATGCACATGCAGAAGCACGGAAAGCACCCGGTTTAGACGGTAAGGTAGAAAGAGATTCACATGGCAAAGAGGTCCGATATCCGGTTATACTGAGTAGTAAGGAGAAGACGATTGCTCGAAAAGTTGTTATTGCATTCGGGGTTAGTTTATTTATGTAATTGTTCTTGTCTTTGTAGAAGAGTTTATATGTTGTTGATTGTATGGTTCTTCTTTTGCTATATACAGCTAACGATAAACTGTTTGAGAAAAAGGAAAGAGTCAGTGAAGATTATTCAGATGAAAGGAGTATTTTACGGATACCTAATGATTTCGGTTTATATTATTTTTTATTGGATTGCGGTATTTTCAGCAAACAGTGTGTGGTTTCGATTTATTACGAGCAAATGGTAAATCATATGTTTGTGATGTGAATGGATTTTCATTCGTTAAAACCTCCACCAAATATTATGAAGATACAGCGAAGATTTTAGGCAATACTATTTTGAGGCGATTAGCTTCGAGTATGTCCATACCATGGCAAATTCCTTATCAGGATGGTGAGTGAATATGTGGGTGGATTTATGCATTGCCTGTTTGTTGTTGTCAACTAGAACTTGAAATAATACCAAGCAAAATACTTTATAGACGATCCACCACTGGTTTCAACACCAAGTGGAAAAGTGATGGAACTTCGATGTGTGCTAGCTGTAATTCGTCATGGTGATCGAACGCCGAAACAAAAAATGAAGGTTGCCTCATTTGAAGAATGTGTGCTCTTAGGAATCTTCGATTCGATTTTCTCTTATTGTCTTCTTTCGATGATCAACATTGCAGGTTGTAGTAACTGATGGGCGTTTCTTTGAGCTGTTTCGTAAATACGATGGCTTCAAGAAGAACGAAATAAAAATGAAACGTCCGACCCAATTAATGGAAGTACTTGAATTGGCACGTCAAATTCTTCATGAGCAACAAGTACGCTGCTTTTTTACAAGAATTCAGTTCAACTTCCTTTTTTTCTCCCATCTACCGTCAGAATACATGAAATCATAAAGCTGTTTTCATTTTGGTTAGAACAAGGATATTTATGAGAAATCAGCTTGTTGCGTTGAATAATAGTGAAGTATCGCTGTTGATTGATTGAAGATGCGCAGAACTGAGTTGGTTCGATTGATTGAGCGTTGTGAAAAGAATGGTGAGATTGTTCAGACTAAAAATAAAAGTAACAATTTACGACGGTTCGAACGGGATTTTGAGCGGTGTGAAGAGGATATCAAGAAATGGGATCAAATGCGAACGGTACTCGAAATGTATGCTATATCCGTATATTAGTATTGCTCTTTCATCATTCGTTCTTTGATTATTTCACATTCATCAGTTGGCTTGCTTGCATGTGTATATTTATTGTTTGTTCATCGTTTTGGATATAGATGTTTTATTCGTAGATGTTTCGTTTTCGATTTGAACACACTTTTAAAATGTGATCTTTTCCTGCGAATAGCCATTCGATGTGAAAGTACAGGTCATTTTACGAGTGGCACCTTTAGTGCAATGAATCAGTGGTAATTTGTTTGTTATTGATGTACAGATGTTGTGCGTGATGAATGCATTTCTTTCGGTATTCAAATGTATGTTTGTTTGTATTTATTTGCACGTTTGTTGATTTGTTCTTCAATAAATGCTTACCACTGCTAAAAATATTCTTTTCAAACCCGCATTATATTTTGTTCATTCTAACAACAATTATCAGCTTGACGCAATTCAGTTCACATGAATCGTCTAATCTCTAGCATGATTTTATACTAATCGCTGTTCTACTGATTGTTGCTAGCACTAATCTCTGATTTATCCTTTTTTGAATTTGATTTCGTTTCGTTGCAATTTTCAACTCTGTCGCAATCTCATCGTGCATATACCAACAATACAACAGCTTCAGTGAAGCAAACATCGATGTGTTCGTTGAAATGTGAATACAGCAGTGAATGCTGTAAACTGCGCTGGTATCACTTCCAAAAATTAAACTGATTGAAATCACGACTATTTTGTTGTAACTTGTTTGTTCATAATGGAGTGCGTATTGAAAAGTTTTTCAGTTTACAAATAATAATAATATGCAGCCAATGACACACTGCTCTGTTGTCGTTTTTCTTCTTGTAATGAAAATTCAGAATTTTCGACTATGCAAAAGTTCCGTTTCTATTTGTTTTGCAGATAATTTCAAAAGAAAAGAAGAAATTTTGGGATGTACAAATGGTTTCGCTGTTTTGTGTTGATATGCAGCTTTTCAGTGAACCAAGAATATTTTGCTTTCTCTTGGTTATTCTAACAAATTTGCGCCCAAATCAATCATTTCGCATCTGTGTAGTTGAGCAGCAGTGATCGTTATAATTATCACCATTGTATCGATATCATTTTTAATTTCAGGTATGGTCATTTCTCGGGTATCAATCGTAAAGTGCAATTGAAATATTTGAAACCACGTGAGATTAAAGGCTCATCTGACCGATCGGATAGTGAGGAACAACATCAGTCTGCTGCACTGATGTTGATCCTTAAGTGGGGTGGTGAACTCACTACGGCAGGTTGCTTGAGCGATCATTGTTTGTGTGATGGTTAATTGAAATGAATGAAGTGAATACTGATCGGTTTAAGGTAATCTTCAAGCTGAAGCACTCGGCAAATTGTTCAGGACACTTTATCCTGGAATTCGAAGGACCGATGGTAAAAGTTCACCTGAAGATACGCAAGGTATGCATATTATGTATTTGTTGTTCATCTAATTGAGTGTTGCCAGATTTTGGTTGCAAACGCCATTCGAATTAGGGTGAGAGATGATTTGTTTTGTGGGTTCGTTTACATTCATTGCGGAGGTTTGGTATGGTGTTGGCTTTTGAATGGATCGTGTGCGACGCTTCAAATGATTATCGCTTTGCTGAGCGATAATCAATTTTTTGAAGTACATGTTGAATTTCAAGGCTTGGGCTTTCTTCGTCTACATAGCACTTATCGGCATGATCTCAAAATCTACGCTTCTGATGAGGGTCGCGTTCAAATGACTGCTGCTGCTTTTGCAAAAGTTTATTTTCACTTATCTTCTCAACATGCAAACTACAACATTATCATGGAACAGCCATCTTGTTTCTATATGAAATTCATTTCGATAAATACCCTTTACAATCTAACTAATAAGTAAAGGAGCGAGTTACTAATCAAACAAGACCTATAATTGCAATGATATCATTTAGTTACGGATATTTTATTCTGCCGATCAGTTAGGTCCATAGTAAAGCAGTGAAAAAAAACAGTTGTTTTCAGGGTCTACTTGCATTAGAAGGTGAATTGACGCCAATTCTTATGCAAATGGTGAAGTCAGCAAATACAGATGGTTTACTTGACGATGACTGTAATGCGCGAGATTTTCAAAATGAATTGAAGTCATACTTGCACTCAGCATTACAGGTCATTGTGACTTTGTGAGACCAGTGGTTTTTTTTGCAGATTACTCACTGATTACTTGCGTCATTGTTTTAAAACAGGACCACCCATGTGTTGAGAAGCTCTTTGGAATGTTAAGTGAGGAAACGTTTCATAGTTTAAAAAAAAACAAACAGCGGTTTTATGAGTGCGATCGAATGAGGAGTAGTACTGAGGGAATATGAGTAAAATAAGGTGTAGTTTATTGCATAAGTATACGCATTCTAGGTGGATCGAGAATGGACAGCTGATGATTACGAAAGTTTGAATCCATCTGGGAATAGATCAATAGCAAATGCAATGGAATTCATAAAGAATCCACGAAAAATGTGCGACGAAATAGCTGGCTATGTGCAACGAATGGTTGATGTGATCAACTGGCACAAGATCAATCGTTTAAGTTTGTCGCTTTTATGTCTTATCGATATGCTGTTTTGGATCCTTCCGCATAAATTCCTCCGGAGTTCAAGGAAATGCAATCAGTTCGTTCTTAATGAGAACGGATATGAATTTTGAGTGTTGTTTTGATCCATTGAAATATTGTGACTGATTGCTCGAACATAGCATATCCCTTTAAATAAAACTTGTTCAATATTCCACTTTTATCGCGCATTAATCCACTAGATTCTCAAGCTTTGTTGGACGGACAAGTAGTGCTTTAAGATCATTCGTTGTATCTGAATGAGACTTGGGATTTGGCTGAACGACGTTGGAGTAAAGAACTGCGCGAATTTCGGCGTGTTAATAAAGCAGGTGAAGTGGAATTCGATATATCAAAGATACCGGATATTTATGATAATATCAAGTACGACATGGAACATAATCCTGACTTATGTGTTAACAATGAAGGAGAATTTGAACGTATGTACTTATGTGTGAAGAATATGGCTGATATAGTTGTACCGCAGGTATTCATTCACATTTTGTTACTAAGTTTAGTATTTTCACTTAGAACGCAGCTGAATCTTTCATTTTATCTAATACAATTGAAAGGAGTATGGTATCAGCGAAAGCAGTAAAATAAGTATTGCACAACGTGTTTGTACACCTCTGATAAAGAAGATCCGAAGTGATTTGCATCGTTGCATTGAAAGTTCGGATGAAGATGAAAGTCAAACGCGGTTAGATCCAAGGTCAGTGCAGTGAACTTTGTTGATTCATCAGTTGTTCTTTATGCAACTGATATCTGATGTTTTTGCGCTTTTCAAGGGCTTCTCAGGGCATAGCAACACCGTTAAGACACGTTAGAACAAGGCTGTATTTTACGAGTGAATCGCATATCCATACGCTCATGAATTTGATTCGTTATGGAGGACTTTGCTCGGTATGTTCATTCATTCAGTTAGATTTGTGTCGAATGAATAATTGTCGTATAAAGATGCGATTTGAATTTCATTCTTGTACTTTAAGCTCGAGTAGTATTTGGCTGGATTGCAATGCTTCTTCTGATTGATTAACTGATTGCAGATAGACGATAAGAAATGGCAACGCGCAATGCACTTTTTAGCTGGAGTTACTGAATTTAATTATATGACACAAGTTGTACTGATGGTCTATGAAGATAGTCGTGCAGACAGTGAAAAGCGAGGCACGGATCGTTTCCATATCGAATTGCTCTTCTCACCGGGTCTTTATCCATGTTTTCAGTCCGAAAAAGAGCGCATTTACGAAACACGATTCCCGAAGTATGTGATCACTTTCATTTTTTGTTTCATCGATAAGATTATGCCAGTTCTTGATCTATTAAAACATGTTTCAGCACGAATGGCAAACCAGGCCCATCAGTGACGAAGTTGTCTTCGCGAGCGCAATTCAACGGTTCGAATACGTCACTATCGTCGATGGGAACTGTGAGTGGTGATAAGGTTCATTATCATTTCTGTTCACTGGGAGAGTTTGTTGTGAGTGAAGTGATAAGTGGTATTAGATGGTTGATCATTGCCACAACTTTAGGGTGTCAGTGAGTCGCCACCAGCAACGACAGTGGTGTCCAAGGATGTGTCTACGTTGCCGTCAACAGACAGCTTAAACGAATACACTGTGGGCAAGAGTTCAACGCAAGCGATGAGTTTAACGAAGAAATGCTTGGAAATGAATGATTCTGAAGATGATCTGAACGATGAATCGGTTAATTTGGTTGTGCTCGATGAAGTAGCCAATAATAATAATCAATACAGTAAGTTCGTTTCTTCATCAATTTCTGCACTAATTTTGATTATTTGTTTTCGAAAGGTTCGTTTTTTTTTATAATTCGAGATTCGAATCGAAGTGAGTAAGAAAATGTTAATTTTGTTAAACTCGTCAAAAAAGCAAACGTGATTTTTAAGCAAGCGATGAACTAGCGCGGCATAGTCCCACCGCAGTGTCGACGTCTCATTCAACAAGAAGGCGCCATATGACCAGTGGCGAAGCGATAGCAAATGTTGTCGGTGAATGCAATGCGGCGCCGAGTCGTATTCAGTCCAGCTCGATCGCATGCGATAGTTATTCATCTGTTTGTGATGCTAACGACCCCGTCAATCATGTCTCTCATTTAAACATCGCTGACACTAGGTTTTTGTGCACTTCATTTCCACTTCTTTTGATAGGCTTTATTATTGTTCTTATTATTTTTATTATTATTATTATTATTATTATTATTATTATCACCATATTCATTACTGAGGATTATCATCGGTATGGTTAAAAGGGTATTTCATTTCAGACATGTGGGCTTGATGAAATCAGTAAGCGATATTTCTTGTGAGAAAGCAGCGCAAGAGGTACGGTGGACATTGGCAACGGATGATTCTGCAGACGGTGATGAAAATGGTATCGGTGAAGTGTCCACTCAACCTAGCGCTACGTCTCCCTCGACTTGTAGCTTTTATTTCAATTTATGCTTTTGAATTTACTGATTGAAGACTAATCTCTAATATGGAAACGTGCGAATTGTGTTTTGTCGTTCTTAATTTTATTAATAATGTAATATTGTAGCTCGTCGTTCTCGATTTCCATATCGATTCAAACACCACACAGTGAATCTTCTCAAAGGTATTTAATGACTTATTCTATTACGAATTATCCTCCTTCGACATTCGAAACAAATTTCAGCTTATAGAGAAGGGAAGCGGTTAATGATCATTCCTTCTATTCAATGTTTTGCAGAAGTTGATAATCGTCTGATCAGCACAGATGTCCTATTCGGATCATCAGATGCGGCACGTCGAAGAATGTCAAACAGTGAGTAAATTATTTCATGAACACGGATTTATTCTCGCATCTAGTAAAGAATGCCGTTGCATAGTATTGATGCAATCAAGTCTGTGAACATTTGCTTTTATTGTGAGAGAAAGAGGTGATGAGTTATGAGCTAGGATCAGTGAGTGGCAGTGGTGCATTGTGCTGGTGTAGATCGATTTGCAGGTTCGGCTGTGCTATCAACTGCTATTATAGCGCGGTCATCGAGTGCACCGCGTTTGCAGACTTATAAAGCCGAGGACGAGATTTCTGTTGGTGGTCAGTGATGGCTTTTTATGATTGTTTGTAGCTCGATTCAGTTCGATTCATCTTATATTCATTATCAGCGATGGGCATTATGTTGCAGAAAGTAGCTCGTTCCACTGATCTTTAATTCGCTAAAAAAATATTTTCGTTCCCTTAAATTTGATCCGCCAGTGGCGCCGTTGATGAAGAAGTAGCGAAAACTTTCGCTAAATATTCCGCAGATTGAAAAAATGGCGCTTCACTAAAACACTAATCAGCAAAATTGGTTCGCTAATCGCTACTTCAAATCTTCCTTTAAAAACAACAGTTGTGCTGTTGATTTGCCCGGGAAAAACCATCAAAAGTTTAGCAAAATCTTTTTTTTTTGGAATTAATTGGAAGCGACGAATTCTATTCAAATGGAATCCGATTGTCAGAAAATTATGATAATAATGATAATAACAATAATGAAATGAAGAGTCACCTCGTCGAGCCCCAAAATGGTAAGGCTGAAATCGGTTCCGACGAGGCTAGCAGTAACTCACTTTAGGTTTATTGATGTCATTTCATGCTTGTTTTTGTGCGAAAGCAATTATGGGAAGGGGAGTGAAGTTGCCAGTAAATTACAGCAATCAGGATGACTGCCATAGCCAACAATTATGGGAGATAATGAACTCCTTACCCACGCACATCTCCTTTTCACAGTATCACCTTTACTGATCACGCAATAAAATCCACAAATACTTTACTTAAGATGTACATTGAGGTGACTGGGTTAGGTCAACATACCAGTGCAGTCAATCCAAAAATGGTTGATCTCCTGTAAACGTAACTTAAAGATCAAAAACCGAGACTTCGGAGAGAAACATCTGAATCACACGGTTATCAAATCTTCCCATCCTCCGACAAATGAATCACACTCTCTCAGACAAATCTCTCAAGATCACATAATGTTTTCTGATAACAGAGAACCTCTCCTCTTCACTCGTACCAAGAAGACATTACGTTGCTGGCAAGAGTGAGGGTTATCGTAGTTTCAATACGCAGCTCATAATATTCCTATGGTAGTATAGTTGATTCCGAACCTATTTATTGAGGCTGCAGAACTCTGATACAACTGAGGAAGGGAGGAAGCCGTGTTCTGAACTAATACATATAAAAAAGATGTCTGTACACTTCCGAGTGATTCGGTGGTTGCTGAAAGGATCTGATAGTTCTGAAAATAATAGCTCTGCAAGACAATATTTTCATTACTGAAGTTTTATCAGACTGGAATTATGATCGAATTGCACATTTCTAGTTTTGTTCAAAATTATTCTATTCACTCTAAAATTAGTTATAAACCGAAATTGATTATATATACCAAAAGTGATTATATAACAAAAAATTTCACTCATTGTTTGATCTTCTTCCCCATCAGAACTCATGATCAAAACTGTTTTGCGAAATCACTTGGCCGTGTTGCACAAGATGATATAAACATGTTCTGTCTCGAAACATTGGCAAATGCTCGAACCGTATTCTTTAAAATCTAATCCTCGTACCGTTTCAACTACCTGCAACTATTTCACAATAGCTCGCCGACTTCAGATCTGGCCAACAAATGTACATTAAAACATTTGCTAAAGTATGGGTCAGGAACATCAACTGATCCACAGAAACATGGACATCGCACAAAAGTTAAGTAACTTGTTGTTAGGGAAAATAAGCATTCTTCCCTAGCAGACGAAAAGTAGCGAGTTAGCGGAAGTTTGAAAGAAAGTAGCGCACTGAAATGCTCATGAAAATAAGTGGCGCAATTATGGTTACTTCATGCCGCTAAGAATTATTGTGGCGGAAGTTGTCGCTACAAGAAAAAAGTAACGAGCTATCGCGCTACCAAACAAAGTAACTTCACCAATGAGGGAATAGCTAATAGCGCGCTATCGCCCATCACTGTTTATTATTAGCATGACTCATATTAACAGTAATTCAGAAATTCGTCGTTTTTGGCCACCGTTAAGATCACTTGAAACACTACATGACGGTATCAAATTCAGTCAGTTGGATCAATTCCTTGAAAGACTGTTAACAATTCGAACACCGCTACCGTCACCACCAAAAACACCGATCTTAAGAGAAGTTTTCGAAAGCGGTAAGTAACATTTACTAGTGTTGACTGATTATTATTGAGCAACGAAACAGGAAACGATCAGTGCAAAATAAGGGCATCCTTAGAATGTATTGTAACTGTTTGTTGTGTGCAGTGTAGTCGGCAACATGTGTTCTGTTCAGGGGATGCAAACCCTTTGAATGTAGCATAACGAGAAGGTGTATGTGCTTATGAGATGAGTAAGATGCTTGATTGCTGATCACAGAACTATTTTTGCAGCAGTCTAAACTAGCATATTGGATGAGTGTTTGCGAAGACATTATTACACTGACTCATTCGCTGAATTGCAGAGCGTTCTTCCGATGTCACCTTGAAGAATACAGCACAAAGACTCGAAAGAATGCGAATATAACGTAATGATCGCAACGATCACTTCCACATTCCATCTGACGGATCGAAAAGTATCGAGCTGTCGTTTTTAGCAGTAGCGACCCTTCAGCTGTACTGGTGAACGAACCTATGTGTGCAACAATAACCGACCGAAGTGATTGATTGATTGACTGATTAATTAATTAATAATTACTATTTGTTGATGTAATATACTATTGCACTCTCTGTGTTGCTATACACCTACAGCATCACAACTGCAGATATTAACCAATTATTATTACTATAATCAATTATTATTATTACCAGTTATCATTGTTATTATTATATACCTCACGCTTTGATTGGTAGAATATCCAGCTTCGTTGATTACGCTGTGTAACAGCGAGAATTGCGCATAAATGAGAATGTTATTTGCTGGGGCAGTTTTGCATGCACAGTCTCTTCTTTGCTGCTCTTACAGAGCATGACGTCAGTTTTTTCGTTATACAGAGATAGTCGGATAAGTTGCAAGAGTGCAAAGATCGATTCGTTGAACGGTTTTGCACTTAAAATTCGAATGTGAGCCTTCTTCGTGTCTACCACCCGCCGTTTCGGCACAGTTTTTCCGTAGCACTCAATGTCCTCGAACTAGGAAATCGTATCCGTTTGTGTCTGTTAAACGTGCCGTTTGCTGTCGCTTTTTGTACTTCATTTTCGCAGCGCTTTAACGCAGTTTCAAGTTTCTAAGTGAGCGGAACTGTTCAACAATCTCGAAAGAAGAATACGTAACTTGGAGCTCTGTACTTCGTGGGTAATCAATCAGGCGCACAATACAACAACATTGCAGATGTTCTCTTTTCATTCGATTCTCATCTTACTATTATCATCAAACTTATGATCCTCAACTGAATTGTATGTGAATGATGTGCTTGATTAAAAGATTCAGAAATAAACATATTTCGAATATTTTTATGGAGACCGTATTAACTTTACAGAACTCTTCAACACTTCCCATTCGTGTACTAAGCATGCGACGCTAACAGTATTTCCTGCGTAAGATTCACAGAATCTTCCGAAACGATGCAAATTAATACATTAAAACATCTCAGGTAGCCATACCTACACAATCTAAGTGAGACTGCACGTTTAATTGAAACCAAACAGAAACCGCAAAAGTAATATGGTAAATATATGATGAAAAAAGCAAGACCGTTGGTGAGATGAATAAATAATAATAATAACAACTTAACGATACAAAAATCTCCCCCAATTATTATATGTATTCAACAGCAACACTGAAATAAATGAAACAATGGAACAGTTCAATTCAATTACACCAACAATAATTTATATCTATCCGCCAATCTGTCTATTTCGGAGATCCTCCATGTGCGCCTTTTTTGGCCTGTTCTTCAGCTTCCGCTTCAGCACGTTCAGCTTCGACCACCTTTAATAGTTCCTCGACTTCTTCAAGCGGTAATACACGGTAATTGACTCGACCCTGAATAGTGTTCTATAATAATAACAGGGAAATTAACTTAATTAGCTTGAAATTGTTCACCGATATCTGATTTACAGGAAACAGTTGGAAAGTTTGTGATATTATCCGAGAACGAATGTTCCTTTCGTCAGCAAACAAAAGCGTTCATAATAACAAGAGCGTATATTCATTCAAAGAGAACGTTGATGCAAAAACGCGAAAGAACACCTTCTTCTCGGCTGGTCTCATAACAGCAATTTCGATATTCTGTGCTCCACTCTGAACGACTTGTGACAATGCTCGCACGACCAACTTCAATACGTTTCCTTCGTCAACGATTGTTTCATCACTATAGTGTTCCTCCAAGTATTCTCGAACTGGCTTTTCACCTCGACCCGTTGAATTTGCCTTCAGAATACTCCCATTATAATCAAATAAACAAACACTGGAATGTGCCCATGAATGGCGGAATGAACCCATTCGCATTATGTCAACGTTGATTATAACTGCATTTTCAAATGAATACTCTAATGAACATCATGATAAATTGCTCACGAAATATTCATAATATGCTCCAGATGGTTCTGTCTTGAACAGACGCGGCGTGCCATCAAAATCGAAACCACCGACTAACATTGATATACCAAATGGTCTGCGACCTGGACTTTGCGTGAACCTCTGCAACGGAAAGTCGAGAACAATTATAGTGAAAAGCAAAGAAATCAAAACGGTGAAACGAAGTAACGAAGTTTTCTTCATCATAAATGCTAACGAACCATCAAAAAGATACACCGAAATCGAACTATTCATTACTGAACTTGTTGTTCATGAGCTTCAGACAGAAATACTACCACAAAGTTGCTAATTTCAACTTTATATTGACGGCAAGCAGCATGCGGCTAGACAATTTCCGCAGTATTTCTGTGCAAACATCAAAAAATAACACGCTTTTCGGTCATAGTGAGATCATGGAAGGGAACTGAAAATTTTGGAAATAAATTTTCTAACCTGTTTTGTGTTTGCAATAAATCTAGCAATATAGCCAACAGTAACTGGATCTTCGAGTGTGAGCTTATAAGTTTGACATTCAACACGAGCGCGGTCTACAAGTACACGTGCATCTGCACTGAGACCTGCAAACATTAATGGAAATAGTAGATGAATAAACCTGACTTTGGAAGAAATGGCTAACCTGCAAAAGCAAGCATAACATGCTCATCAATGCAATGAATTTTTCGAACTGTGCGATCATCCTGAAGCGTAGGAATGGATTTCTTTTCAACACCAATCACCACACAGTCTCGACCGCAAACACCAACCTATAAACTGAGCAAATCACATTCTCAATCAATTACGCCCTTCAGAAGATTGAAAACATCTATTAGTAATTCAATCGTGAAAATACCATAAAATATCATCTCTAAATTTGGCCAAACTCAATTAGATGTACAAATTATGAACATACTTGTAAAGAAACACTGTTCTGCATTAACAAAAAAACGCAAAGAATTACTAGAAAAATTCACACATACCGCTGTTGATCCTTTTTTAACGGCTTCCTGTGCATATTCAACCTGGAATAAATGCCCATCAGGGGAGAAAATTGTGATTGCTCTATCGTAACGCTCCATGGTTGCCGAGAATGCTGTAAAAGGCAAATTCAGACGGTGGGACACTCCGCAATTATCTACGAGACGAGCGAGAAAAAACCCTGTAAATCCGACGAAATTCAAACAATGCTTTCAAATTTCAGTTACATATCCTCAAATTCATCACTTCTTCAGTGTGAACTCTTATTTGCTGACAATTTACCATTGACAGAGTGCCAGTATGGAGGCTGAACGAGAGCCCATTTCACTGAACGGGCGGAGCTTAACTCAATCGCTGACATTGTGTGAACGCAACGCAACCCATTTGACTCTGTTAAAATTTTGTTACTGTTCCAAAAATGATAACTGTACAATGTGTCGCGAGTAATTCTGGAGTTTACGGCAAGGAAGAAAGAATTGTAGCCTGCCTGAGACGGCAGTCGATTCATTCTTGGAAAAATGGCTAATCATAAAAGGAGTTCGAATGCACATAGATGACATGGGTTGATTGTTCGCATTGCAAATATCGCGTTGAGAGATATCTTTTTTTGAGAAACGTGAAAACAGAGATTCTCAAATGGTGATCATCAAACTGAAGTGTGCTGATGGACAGTAATGACATCTGAGCGGAATTTTGTGTCGATCGGAATTCGACCGACATGCTATTTTAATTATTCGGACAATCCGAATTACGAGCGAAATTGTCGGATTTTTTCAACCGACCGTCGGTCGGATGCCATCACTAGTAATGGATCATATTTGGGTTCAGTCTCAGGTTGAGGCACATATCGAGCTGCGACATGCACTGAACAAATTGTCGGTTCTACCATATCACTGTGACGTTTTCATTAAGGGCTTAGGCTCAGCCTTAGACTTAGGTTCAGGCTCAAAGTTAAGTCCAGGTTAGGTTTAGTTTTAGACTGAATTGTTAGCCTTAGGCTGTTTTGCGTTGCAGTACTCAATGTCTTTGTGTTAGAGCTAGTCAATATGAGTATACGGTAATGCGAGTGACCGTAGCGACGCCCGTCAGTACATTACACATTTGAACGGATGTGTCTCATGCGATTAGCGATTTTTCCAAGAAGCTCGTCGCAGTAGGTCTTTACAACTGCTTTTTCATACAAGAGGTGTTTCAATTCAGATTGAGTAGGCAATCATACTCGCAGCAAATTGTGATCAATGCAACTCGTGATGAACATTCAGCAGTGGCTAAATATAGTTCAGGTTCTTGTAAAGAATACAGTCATCTTGCCTTAGGTGCAGAACAGGTCAACTGAGTACTAGCAATAGCTGAAAGGAATCCATATTCCGCAGCATCCACTCGAACTGCAGTGAAGGTCAAATGTATACTAATACTAGCTGAAATGAATCCATACTGCACAGTGATGGCATCCAACCGATGGTCAGTCGGAAAAATCCGACAAATTTTGGTCGGATTCCGACCGAACAATGTGGAAGGTCAGTCGAAATTCCGACTGCTGCAATGTTGAAGAGTCAGAGCGGTCGGATTCCTATCCAAATGAAATTTCGCTCGGATGCCATCACTACTGCATAATATCGACCTATTGTGAAATGAAGGTCAAACGCTTACCAATACTAGCTGAAAATTTCCCTGTAATATAGGTCAAATACTTATCAATACTAGCTTCCTTACAAGCTGGGAATATCTTATGAAAGTCAACTATACATAAGTCGAGTGTTAATTAAAAACTCGGAAAACCTTTAAGTGATAATGAGACGAAACATCATAAATATTTCAGTTCCCTTTGTTTTTTCGATCTTAACAGTTTTTCAGTTAAATCTCTCCATACTTTAGTCCCAGCTTTAAAGCACTCATGAGATCAGTATGGGAATGACTGCTCAAAAACATAAGAAAAATGACCTCAAAACAAAATTCTGTCCATACTGTTCAGGTTTCCTATACCTTCCGTCTGAAAAAGCCAACATTTCAAATGAATACAGATCTGAATTGTTCATAAGGATACTTTCAAAATATTAAGAACATTTTTATTATGTACAATTTATACATTGAGGTATATGATGAATGAAGATCAACGTCAATCGCAAATACTTCATAAAAGATCTCTTACTACGAATTAAGCAATCCGCTCGATTCCCGATCATCCCAATAGCTAAGTAATGCATCCAAAAACACGGCGATAGCTATTGCACTTTCATTTTACAAATTTCCAATTAGAACATTGTCACGGCGGAAATATGACAATGAAAATATTTACAGAATATTTACACATTTCACTAAACTTAGCTATTATTTAAAGCATTCAAAATCCATCAATCAATCACTTGCTCAATTCCTCGCATGTCAACTGTGAAATATCGGGAAGCCTTAAAAGGATAACGAGACGGAACATTATAAAAATGAATAATCGATGCCTTCAATTTATTTGACCACAGACAATCAAAAAGAGCACGTTTTTTGAAGTACTTTGGAAGAGGTTTCAATAACGAGCGACCAACTAAAAGAATGAATTTTTATAGACTGATTCATGTTGATTAATTCAGTGCTATTAAAAGATTACAATTAAGTAGCAGTATGATGAGTAACGTTTTTACAAGGAACCGTGAGAACACTTCTTCCGGTGTTATCAGTAATGCAACAGTCAAATGAAACCAAGCTCCTGAAACCATATGGCAACGAACAAGCAAATCATTATGAACAGTGGAATTCCAACTGCAGCTGCGATCACCACACCCATTGGTACTGAAAGCAATTCGAGTTCATTATGACAAATATTGCAAAAAAAAACGAACATCTGCAAAAGATTCACTGATCAACCTGACTCAAAGAGCATTTCGTAGTCATATAAAGACCAAATTTTACAGCAACTAAACAACATCGTAAATATTTGTCATACAGATGAAGCTTTGAATGTTTAATTTTTTTTAAATTGCCTGAAATTACTGAAACATTCAAAGCTTGCTGGGGGCGATTCGCAAGCGAAGGGAGATTTAAAAAGTGAACGGAATAGTTGTAAACATGGAGTATTTGAAAAGTTTACGAATATGCATAAGATTTTGTTTTGCAAAGGAGAAAATAACAATCATGTATAAATTTTACTTCTCTTCTTGGGTCGTCTTTGAAAAGTGCATTCCGTGATCAGCCTTGGTACCTCATTTTCGGGTATGACCGCATTTGTATAACTGATCTAAAACAAAACGCACAGTTCATCTTTTTCTCCAGCATGATTGCAGCATTACATTCACTGACCAGTCTGCTTGACCTTACTTCTTTAGAACAGTGTGTAATCAATACCTGTGTGTATGTGACCGGTTGCATTCCTTGTGTCTGAACGTCGTATATCCTTTTGCCATGTTTCTCATAAATTTCATAAGTTTCCTTCGGAGACAACAATTCAGGTACATTTGCTTTTCTTGAAAAAAATATCCTCTTTGACAACGTAATAAAATTTCACTGAAAACTATGCCAGAGGCAGTCAAGGTAACGGTCACACAACTAATGTAGCCAGCAAAAACACAAATAAAATGCCTCCACCCGCTACTAACTCACTTTTAAACTTTGGTCCTTCACACCTCTCAGTGGTTTAAAAATATTGGACGTATCACAAGAATGCTGAGATGAAAGCACCTCTCTTAAGAGCTCAGGCTTCCACAAGCTCAAGTTTAACCATTGGTTTACATGTAGATTAAATGTGCTTAAGCATCACCCAAGACTCTCATTGCTGAAACTTGCACAGGTTCTCAACATTCCAATGAGCAATGGCGCTTTTATACCAGAGCCACCATATAATCTTGAGACGCTTGGGTGAGCCATTTTTTAATTGGAATTTTCTGAAAATCCCAACTAAGAGAGCATTGAAATACGTTTACAAAGCGATTCAATACATTTTGCTTACTTTTGTTTCATTTCAGCAGACTGTGAAAAACAGCAATTCGATCTGAAATAAAAAACATCTGCTTAATGCTGAGCACATGAATAAGACAATCATATATTGAGGCAAACGAAATTGTAGAATCAAACAAACAAGGAGTAGATCAAATTTAAGCAAAATGAATCAAGCATTCAGTTATGATATGTTTTTTTTTGAATTTAAAAATCTAGCAAAACAACTAGGTAAAATTCGCAAAAGTTGACTTTATTATGATATTTAGACATCTAAATCGATTCGATTCATGCTCCAGATATTTTCAACAAATATGCTTAATACTGCTCTCGTTGTATCAGTACCGAAAAAGTCAAGTTTTTCCAAAGAAATTCTACGATTACAAGGATATAGTTGCATAATATTGGTAACGAATTTCAAATTTACCTTCCAAAGAAATCCACTGCATGTGCGGCGCAATAAACGGAGAATCACTTAACTCTTGAAATCAACAGTGATCAATCAGCACTTCACCAATCGCCCTAAAAACCAATTATTGAGAAAATTATTAGAAAGATGCGAAGTCAATTTGCAGAGAGTGCAAGTGACAGCAAGACTGCAGTCAACAACAAATGCAATCGTCTACAATATGAAAATCTAAATTAGAACGAGGAAACCGGAAATTTCTGAGGCCATCTATACGATTCGTGTGGGTATATAATCCATACAGGGTTTACATAGCCTCATTTACTAGACTTAAGTTCGAATTAAGGCTCAGGCTTTCAACAGGTTGGTATGTACTAGTATACCCCATGAGTTGTATACAAGAACGATCAATTTCTCACTCTAAAGTCCCCGTCAAAAAAATCATCTCTCACCGAAGCATAATTGCAGCTCTATTCGACCTATATTAGTGACATATGATGGAAACAACAACAATCACCACGCGTATGACCATAACGCATCAGATGACAACAAACAACTGCCACAAGTGCAACAAAGAAATAAGAATTCAATTACAGAAAGGGTAATTAAACGGATAGTTCTCGCAACAATGACAATACTCAAAATGGAAAGAACGTATGCAATCAGACGTTCACCGCTAATATTTATTGGCTAAACGTGTTTCTCAAAATCACAGCTTATATCGTCCATGTATATGAACGTAAACAACGTAGAACTAACTGCCTAATGAACGATAAAGATTTAATCAACACAGCAAGAGGTGTGTTTTTGCATGTATGTTGTATGCAGTGTGTGTGCGCAGAGTTAATATCGGAGAGGAATGTGTACAGGCAAGGAAATAGATGAATATGCAATAAATATCACATGCAGTGGATGAGGTACATTGACTGCTGGGTTGCCTGGTTGCGGGGTTGGTGGTGATGGATGAGCATCACACCTTGGTTATAACATATAATGCACGTACAACCGTCATGCATTCGAAGTGAATTAATTCATTGCACAGATGAAACGTTCACGGGAACGGTGAAAAGAAATAATCTCATAATGTGTTGAGAGTGATGCACATCAAACATCTATTTTATAACAACTGGTTACTTGCATCAACTTCGACTTGATGAAACATCAACAATTGTATCTTGTTCGAGCAATTCTTCATTCATTCCATTGCTACTTTTTTAAACAATCTATTACCAAACTCCTAAATCTGTTTGATGGATATGATAATAACCACTTAGTTGACCATTTTACTTATTTAAAAATATTGAAGTTTAAACGTTATGAAAAAAACTCGTTCTTATTGAACAGATGTATATGAATGAGCACCCCTGCATGGTTGAGGTAGGTTCAAGAAAACAAATGTATTTCCTCATGTAAGCAGAATGGCTCAGCAAGACAAATGTTTTTCCGATTCTAGGGGTCCTGCAGAATCGAACGGTTTCGTCTGAGGAGAAATGGAGAAGGTCTTTTCGAAGTTATATATTCTACACAAAAGAAAAAATTGAGCAGAAGTCAGAAACGACAGCTTTTTCTGTGCATATCACTAATTTTCATACATTGATGCTCATTCAAGCTTATTGATCTCATCGTAGGATTTACACTCGTATGCATTTTGCAAATATTGTTGTATTGCTTTTTCCATTCTTATTTGAATTGATATTTGAGTTGTTTTTCATAAACTTTGTTCCTTTGAAGAGAATCTATCATCTTATTCGAGAATTCCCATTTGTTTTTTTGTCACATCATCATGTTTTTTGTAATAATCTAATCCATTCCTCGAGTTTTCCTTCACTATGCTTAAGATATTTGTGACGATCCTCTCATGAAATGTTCCTCAATAAGTGATTACTCATTTCAGTTATATTTTGCATCATCTCTAACAGTGTTTTGCATTAGCACATTTTCAAAATTGCTTCTCACATCGATATTTCGAAAAACCTTTCAATGCTTGAGATATGTGTGACAATCTTCCCATGAAATGTTCCTCATTATGTGATTGCTCAATCCAGCTATACTCTGCCGTAACGATTAACATCAGCACATTTGTCTTTATATTTAAAGCCTTTAACATCGATAATTCAAAAAACCTTTAGATTTCAACTTTTTCGTTTTCAACTGTGATGCCAAAACTACAATAGCCGCCGTCAAGACAATCCTAAACTAACTCAAACCACTGAAGATACTGACTGCTCCTAGATCCTTTTAAGTGATTTCGGTGTAATGCGTTGTAACACGTGGAAAAACATTTATACAGTTGTCGCGCCACGCACCATTGGTATTTGCAAATCTATCCGCATTCCAAGTCTTGAACTTACGTACAGGCAAAAGTCTCAAACTTAAACCTGACTCTAGTATGTGATATAGAATTTTATCGGGATGGTCTCTACACACTTTGCGATTCTATTTCGCTCATGGAAAGCCACCAAACCATGCCTAGTAATGTCTCCCTTCATTATGCCTGGCGTGACAGCATCAAAAACACGATAATAATCAACGAAAGGATGAACGTGATGATGAATACACGAAAACACGAAATAATCACATGAAGAGCAACACAAAATAATTACATAAACAATAACAACAGTAAGGAGACAGTCAAAAAAATATTCACATAAACACGAGATTTCAATGCCCATATCCAATCGCACAATTCGATTTAATTTAATCTCATGTTGTAAGTGTTAGACCACAACATGCAAGCTTTGTCTTTCTTACAAGCTAAAGAAAGACCATCTGGACTACGCACGTGCATTCATAAATTTCTCGTCATTTTGGCCCCATCCACTTTTAGTAGCCAGCATCGAGGATAATACTAGTGATGAGAATTTCTATGAAATTCTGAACAGCAATCGGCGAATGGAATCGTTGCATCAAACTGTCCGCTACTATTGTAACCTTGTAATTATAAATAACCTTATAATACCTTGTATTATAAACCTTGTAGTACTTTATAATAACATCACCTTGTAATAAAAAACCATCAACATAAATCTAATCAATCTCGAACCTAATCAATTCATATCTATGAAAACAACCTCCTTCTAAACACGACTGAGACCAACTGATTTGTTATAGTATTTGCAAGAGTAATCGCCCATTTCCTTGCAATTCTCAAATTAGTAAATCAGCAAATCAGATACAAGGCAAGATTTTGATACGTAACCTCGCCCACGGCGTCCGAGGAGAAACCGAGAAAGTTTTTTTTTTCAATGATACACTGTACACAACGGAAAAATTGAGCAGAAGTCATAGACGGCAGCTTTTTCTGCGCAAATCCGTAACTGTTAAACACTGATGATCATTTAAACCTCCTGATCTCATCGTGGGATTTACCCTAGCACGGATTAAACGTCACACTATAAATGCTTTATTCCCTGCTGCTTCTCCATCCCTGCTCAGTGCTAACGACGTTTGAAGAATGGTTTTTCATAACCCTGTTTCCTCTCAAGCGAATCCATCACCTTAATCGAGTGTTATACCATCATGTTTTCCGAAACAATCTAAATCACTGTTCCAGACTTCTTTCACTATGCCCTAAGATATGTGTGACGATCTTCTCATGGAATGTTCCTGATCTATGATTAGACATATTTTGCTCTATCTCTAACAATGTATTGCACTAGCACATTTTCAAAATTGCTTCTCAAACTGATAATTCTAAAACCCTTCCATTTTCAAGTTTTTCTTCCCTAACTACGATGCAAACAATCGAGGTAAAATCATAACCTATACAGCAGTTGAATTCCTATAAACTTACTGCCACTAAACTACAATAGCTGCCGTCACAACAATTCTAAACTCGTTAAAACTGAAGATACCGATAGCCTGTGGATTTTCGGTGTAATGTGTGGTAACACTTGGAAAAACATTTATGCAGCTGTCACGCCACGCACCATTGGTATTTTCAAATTTATCCCAATCTTAGCAAAGTTATGAGCTTATTTCCAGGAAAGAGCATCAAACTCGAGCCTGACCCTAACATGTGACATCGAATCGTACCCGGGGGCTTCGAGCAGGGTGCCTATGCACTTTGCGATTCTATTTCGCTCATGGAAAGCCACCAAACCATGCCTAGTAATGTCTCCCTTCATTATGCCTGGCGTGACAGCATCAAAAACACGATAATAATCAACGAAAAGGAAGCTAAGCTTCTCAGTATATGACAATACAGTGACGGTAACAATAATAATAATAACACAGAACAAAGGTGATAAAATAGCACAAATAACACTAGCAACTGTATTAAAAAGCACTAAAAAATCCCTCCCCCAGTTAAAGCATACGAGGCATCATTAATATCTTCACAAGTTTTGTGATCGACAATAATAACATTAAACAATGCACTATACTATTTGTCACTGAATTGTCTTCTATACTTAATTGATCAATTATAAATCAAGCACGATTTACATCTAATTAACAACACATACAAACATAATTCACATTATTCATAAATGAATTAAAGAATAAAAAATGATCTGATTAAAAAAGTGGTCACTGACCACGACTGAATTTTATTCTTTGTCCCTAATTATAAGTCGAAAACCACTAACCTGGCGCTTCTTTGCGCCACTGTGGCATATTTGTTGAATATTGTTGAATATTATTGCAGAATTTATTGAATTGTTGACTGCTGTTATTTTGATTTGATACTGTCAGGTGATACTGTTGAATATTGAATCAACCACGCGATATTGATGAAGACGATACACCACGTCTATCGAATCGGCCATCGGCCCTTCACCATCGGTTGTGGTGTTTTCTCATCCCCTTGAAATCACCAGTACGCATCCCTTGGAATCATCTAGAATTGGATGACGGTTTAATGCTGACAAGATAGATCATTTTCAGGCAGATATCGCACTGCTACATTATCCAAAATATGAATACCTCTATCAATATTATATCTCTTATCACACAACTGTTTTATACACCAACCCATCTGACAGAGAATATTCAAAAAATACCCATTCTTACTGAATATACGACAGATTTCCACCAGATAAAAAGAAATTAACAAGACTGATTGATAATAAAGTCATTTCTTATCACCAACAAACAAATTAATCCACCACAGAAATGATCCAATTCCTCACCTATAATTTGAGATGACGACCAGTGACAGTATCATTTAAACTGTCACAGTCTGTCCGGTCTCGAACACCTCTGATCTGGAACAGTATTAAATGATTAATTCGTAGTTTTCCTCAAGTTCATTTCAATACAATCTGAGCGATCAACCTAACAAGCGATATGATACTAAAAACATGAAAAATTAGAAGATTATGTGATCTCAAAATATCTACGGCGCAATTTTGAATTGCACCAGAAAATACATGAGCGACCTAAAAACGTGAATAACATATACAAAAATATATTACGCACCACAACTGCACCGCACAGAACATATACCAGCGAAATAAATGAGTACTGAATGCGCCAGACAATCAATCAAGCGATATGATCGGTGGAGATCAATTGGTATGGTACCATTAACAGATCGCAGAATGCACATTATGATCACAACGAAGTGATCAACAAAGCATGCACATATTATTATGTCATATCACTAGCGAGTGAATTTCAACATCAGTGCAGAAAAAAGAAGCGATATTTCGCCGAGATCATTCTCTGGGATATTGGAAGCTTTTTCAATCCGGATGAAATCCGGAGGCATTGAAGTTTGTTAGTATCATCGAATAAAATGCACCTAGACAGCCACGGAATCATTGTAACTGAATTAAAAGTGATTTAAGCCATCATGGTGGCTAAAAATCGATGGGTAGGTGGGGAGATTCCTTTCGTCATCATGCCACGAATTGCAGAAATAGAATTGTGACGTGAGATAGAAAATAGCATGAAAATATACGAGAAAGAAGAGATGTAGAGATTTCATAAATCTCGAGTATCATGTCTCGGATGCGAGCGTGCGTATATGTACAAGAGCGTGTTTAAAACATTGTAATTATGGAACATCGCTTGACGCTTTTTGATATCGTGCACTCAGAACTCTATAGCGAAACTCCGATGCACTGGGAACACAACGGTGTAAACAATTTTCATCTTTGATCAGCAATTTGAAATTGTATCCTCAAAAAGAGCACTGGAATTGGAAATCAAAGCATGAAAATATGGTGGATTCTAAGCAACGATACCTGATTGTTTTTGGAAGATATTCTCAAATGGCATCATCATCACCTCGAATCAAGAAGAAACATATGTGAAAGGAGAACTGATGCAATTGAGACATTCGTCATAATTAATTTCCAAGTATTCGAATCGCTTTGATAAATGAATGGCTTTCTAGCAATAAGACACTCAAGAACAACTTTAACAAAATACGGTATGCTCGAAGATGGCAAACCGTATATCATTGATTTAACAGCTATATCTCCCCAAGAATGCAAAATCGCTCCATAAAATATATGTTTCTCTGAAAGTAGAGATTCTGAGCAATCGAATGGTGCAAAGAAGTTCATGCGTTCCGGGCAAAGCTGACGGTACTGGTACCTTGAAGATTTTAACGCCTATATTGCTGTATTAATGTATAACATTGAACTACGGTGATATAATGAGCATTGAATGAGTGCCTCTGTTCTAATTGAGATGGCTATAGAAAAATAGCTATATCTCATAAAGAAAGCAAATTCACTCCGTAAGATATGTGCTTTTCAGAATTCAAAGATTCCGTTGCACTCACTAGTGTACAAATATTTATATGTTATTGGGCAAACATGAGGAGACGGTAGGCTAGAAGATGGCAAACCGTATTTGAATAAGAAAATAGCCATATCTCCCCGAGAAAGCAAAATCGCTTGACAAAATATATGTTTCTCTGAAAGGATAGATTCTGAGCAATCGAATGCTGCAAAGAAATTTATATGTTACCGGGCAAAGCTGAGGGTACTGGTACCTTGAATATTTTTACGCCTATATTGCTGTATTAATGTATAACATTGATCTATAGTGATACAATGTGCATTGAATGAGTGCCTCTGTGCTAATTGAGATGGCTTTAGAAAAATAGCTGTATCTCCTCAGGAAACAAGAATCACTCGGCTGAGAATGATTTTCTGAATCTGGAGAGCTCACTGGAGCCACTGGCTTACAAATTTTCGTATGCTGCCCGACAAACTTGAGGATTCGGTATGCTCGAAGATGGCAAACCGCATTTGATTAAGAAAATAGCCATATCTCCCCAAGAAAGCAAAATCGCTCGACAAAATATATGTTTCTCTCAAAGGATAGATTCTGAGCAATCGAATGCTGCAAAGAAATTTATATGTTACCGGGCAAAGCTGAGGGTACTGGTACCTTGAATATTTTAATGTCTATATTGCTGTATTAATGTACAACATTCATCTATAGTGATACAATGTGCATTGAATGAGTGCCTCTGTGCTAATTGAGATGGCTTTAGAAAAATAGCTATATCTCTTCAAGAAAGCAAAATCACTCGGAAGGATATATGTTTTTCTGAATTCAGAGATTCCGCTGGATCGATTGGTGAAAAAATATTTATATGTTATTGGGCAAACATGAGGAGACGGTAGGCTGGAAGATGGCAAACCGCATTTGAAAAAGTAAATAGCCATATCTCCCCAAGAAAGCAAAATCGCTCGACAAAATATATGTTTCTCTGAAAGCATAGATTCTGAGCAATCGAATGCTGCAAAAAAATTTATATGTTACCGGGCAAAGCTGAGGGTACTGGTACCTTGAATATTTTTACGCCTATATTGCTGTATTAATGTATAACATTGATCTATAGTGATACAATGTGCATTGAATGAGTGCCTCTGTGCTAATTGAGAAGGCTTCAGAAAAATAGCTATATCTCCTCAAGGAAGCAAAATCACTCGGCTGAGAATGATTTTCTGAATCTGGAGAGCTCACTGGAGCCACTGGCTTACAAATTTTCGTATGCTGCCCGACAAACTTGAGGATTCGGTATGCTCGAAGATGGCAAACCGCATTTGAATAAGAAAATAGCCATATCTCCTCAAGAAAGCAAAATCGCTCGGCAGAATATATGTTTTTCTGAATATAGAGATTCTGAGCAATCGAATGCTGCAAGAAATTCATTTGTTATCGGCCAAACTTGAGAGTGCCGGTGCCTTGAACTTTCGAACGTCAATAGTGCTGTATTAATTTATAATATTTATCTACAGTGATGCAGTGTATTGTATTTGATTGATGGCCTTTGCGCTAATTGTGACTGCTTTAAAAAAATAGCTGTATCTCCTCAGGAAACCAGAATCACTCGGCTGAGAATGTTTTTCTGAATCTGGAGAGTCCACTGGAGCGATTGGCTTACAAATTTTCGTGTGCTGCCTGGCAAACTGTCTAGAATAGTGAAACATCATGGAATTGAGACATAAAAATCACGACACGCTGTGGGAGTAGAGTTGTGCATGGAACATACTTGATGCATGCAAACCTCCTGGATTGCTACATCCTCCAGAAGCTGTTCATCTGCATTTTATTCATTACTGGCGCTCTCTCGTCATTTTTTATATCTGAATCTCATGATGCCTCACCACTCTCTATTCCTGATTTGCTGATTGAATTACTGTTCAATAGGCTCCTGGTAATTTTCTCTTTCACTTCAGATGCATCACTGAATATACAAATTTTGGTTGCTAATGGAATGATATGCAGAAAACGAGTTGGCTCAGCTCGAAAAAATTGATGAGATGCATGTTGCCTACTCTAATCTTGATAATCTTTAAATACGATTGCATAATGCTGATGTAAGAATTGCTGAAGCAATTCATGCATTGCAACTCCACAACCTTTCAGGTACGTAAATTTTACAAGAAGCTGGGCATCGCTCGTTTCAATGCAATGTATCACTATTGATCAGTGTCTGAATTACTATAGTAGCATTACGGTGACCATCTCCAAACTAACAGTCTCCTCAGGTTTGCCCATTAACATAACTTTTTCTTCACATCATTTGATCACCCAGAATCTCTGATTTCAGAAATGTATATATGTTGCTGAGCGATTTTGCTTCCTTGAGGAGATGTGGCTGATTTTCTGAACCTATCTCAGGTAGTTCGGCACCGCTCATACCAATGCATTGTATCACTATCGATCAATATGTACATTAGTGGGGCAGTATTATGTACTCCATCTTCAAGCGAACCGTGTGCTCAGGTTTGCCCTGTAACCTAGTCGTTTTTCATAGCATCGTATTCATCAGTTTCTCCCATTTCAGAAAATTTCGATACAATCGGGCGGTTTTGCTTGTTTGATGATATTGTATTGATGATTTCTTACGCCATCTCAGGTATCATTTTTATATATTGTATATGCGTTGATGAATGTAGAAGAGGAATTGGCAATTTCAGGATAACCATTTTCACGCTACCGCTTTTCCACGCTACTCTTAGGTTTACCTGTCAGCATGACATTTTCACTCAACCATCAGATTATTCATATTCTGCGGTTTGAGAGAAGTATACATGTTATGGAACGAAATTGCTCACTGTTCAGATGTTATCGTTATATGTGTACAGGGATGTTTTATATTATGCATTCAATAGGTTTGATCAAGTTTCCTTAATTTTCCTTTTGCTAGAGAGCAATTTGCTCATCAGAGCAATTTGAATCCTAAGAAATTAAATATTTTGATCGTCTTAGTTGTGTCAGTCATCCTTTCACGTACGTCCCTTTTTGATTCAAGCCGATGATGATGCCAATAGAAAGGATCTCACAAAAACATCAGATATCATTACTGAATAGACCATGTCGTCATGTTGTAGTCTCCAGCCAAAGTAAAAGTTTCAAATCCGGGCCTCCTATTGATCATACAATTTCAAATAGCTGAAGGTTGGCGGTAGAATAGCTTGAATAGCTAGCTTTCAAATAGCTTGAATCTGTGCATCAAATTGCCACTACTGCGAAGATACGAGGAGAATAGATTGCAATGTGTTGAGCGGACAGAAGTAAATATATACTCGATTTCGAGATTGTCTATTTGGTTTCAAGAAGTAGAAAGGTTCAAGAAATAATAATTGAAATTGTTATCCACCCGACTAGCAAAATTCATAAAGAAGATGCATACGATCTTCCAGCCGAGTGGCTATCGTTTATGACCTGAATGAATCACCGCGTTAGTTCAAAAAGGCGAAAAAATTGCAAAATTCATTTTTGTTTGCAAAATAAAAAAGCCTGAAACTTAATAAAAGCAGCAAATGACTAAATACACCACTTCATATTCAACGGTATTCAAGGCAAAACCAAAATCTCGAGACATTTTCGTATGCATCTGCATATCTTCAGCCATCCATTACCTTTAACTGAAATTTGCAATGTTTGTGAATCAATCGAAGAAACTGCTTGATAAATGCATGCAATATTCAAATGATGGACATCTTCAGGGAGATGTATGGGCCAGCAAGCCATGGAATGGCTCACCTGTCCAACATTGACAACAATCGTTAATATTATTGCCCGTAATTTCGGCCCTTATCTCCAATTACGGGTTAGTTGTGTTAGTATCATGCAAAACAACATGCTCTTATTAGTGATATTAGTGGATTAAAAAGACAAGGACGTAATCATGCAAGACAACGGACGAATGAAGAATATATACATATAATACAACAGATATTTTTTATGGCGTTTCATTGGCCATCAACCGTGCCAAATTCGGCGCAGTTATTAACTGTCGCAATATTATATAAGTATTTTTGATGCAAAGTCCAAAAGTGGTGCAGTGAAGTGAATGAAATCAAAACACAATTGTTGTTTAAAAAACATGCGTACGAGTGGCATTGGTGAAGCGAATAAGACTGGAAAACAGTGCACAGCCTTGAACATTGTTAATTAAGAACATGCACAATCGTTGTTAATTAAGACGAGGGAATAACGAGTAACTCAGGCAGATGATAGCAACTTGCTCCGTAACTAATTAAATTGGACTCAGCTAATTTCAGTAACTGGACGGGAATTTTGATTATTTACGCTCGTCGATTGGTATCTTTCGTATTGACCAACTTTTTAAATCAACAAATTCGAATCAGTTCCCACTACACTCGATTTTTTATCAATATGTCATGGAATAATTAAAACGAACGAAATAATTAAAACGTTCGACATGCTACGAAATAATCCAAACAATTTTCGGAACTCACTGGTATTATGATGAGTTACTGAAATTATCCAAATTACCTGGTGTAACACTCACTAAGAACTTTCACTACTGAATCTCATCAATATCTCACTAAAATGTAACTATTCCAAAGATAGTATCATAAGATTTTCTTGAGCAATGAATACAATGTTTTCGTCAAATTTTAGACTGTCTGTCGTCTAAGTAGAGATAACTCTCTCGAAAGAATGCATAAGGTACCACTACAGAATTGCGGTACCGCATAAATAATATCTTAATAACATTATTGCGACTAACCGCTTAAAGCTATCAATAACAGTAAAATAAAAGTATAAGAACAACAATAACACAGAAAAACAAAACAACAATAAAACTGAACAAAGAACAACTTAAAGCATCACAAGTGTTTTGCTAAAAAAAAAAACAAAAAAGTATTTCAAACAGAAAGCTTCGAGCTATCTATAAAACAGGACACTAATAAAATGATCATGATAATGAAACAAATGAAATCAAACAAAGCAACAACTAAGTTGCTAACAACACGAAACAATATGAACTGCTTAAAGCTATCTAAAACACGACATAATCGAAACGATAACCTAAATATCACAACAGAAAAATCAAAAAACAACATAAAACAAAAAGCTTCACGCATTCAAGCTCAACAACAACAATAAAACAACACAACTGCTTGAAGCTAACTATAGCATGACAGATTACTACTGGAAACATGGAATGTAAAACATACAAAATAAGATAAAAACATGCAATATGACATTGAACAAAGCTTAATTCAAAATAAAGCAGCTTGGTTGCGTACAAGGTAATAAAACAGTAAAAACACACATTAACAAAACAGTCATGCAATAAAACAATGATACATTAATTTTTTAAGTGATTTATCTTTTTTTGAATTTTTGGTTTTATTTTATTTATTTTATTATTTTTTATTTTTTTTATTTTTTCTTATTTTTATTCTATTTTTTTATTTTTTTAAATTTTCAATTTCAATTTTTTAAAATTTTGTTGCTCTCGAAAGTTTGCTTCTTGATGAAGAACCAACCACGTTCACTTACTTGACCAATTTGAGAAGAACGAGTTGACTGTTGTGATGAATTCGCCAGATGCGTCGTTCTGGTGGAATATCTTTGAATATTTTGCAGAAGTTTAGTTTCTAAATTGAATGAATATTGTTGAGGAGGATATAATTCGATGATTGTTTGCAGTCGAACGTCGATTCACAGAAATATTCGACGTGAACTTCCGGCCAATTACTATTAATACACTTGCAGCAAAGATGTCTTCAACGTGCTGCTGACAAGATTTCAATGAATGCAGTCGATAAATATCGCATCTCTCGATTGACAGATTGCTGATTCATTATTCGAACGACCGGAGAGGGGCCAAGCATTTGACCCGACAACAGTTCTCTCCGAATGATGGCCAAATTGGTGTTCACTCGGTGATAACTTCCGCGAGAGAATCAGAATCAAAAGGGAAGGAAGGTGAGGAGAGCACTTCGATTTGGATTTGCAATTTCATTTTAATGTGCTCCAGGTGAACGATATGTTGTCGAAGTTGACATTCAACAGGAGTGGGGTGGGGGAGGGGAGGGGGTGGGTGGAAATGCAAATAGCAGACCTTTACAGTTTGGCTAATTGAGGTTGAGGGCGAATCATTTCCATAAGGTTGTCGAGCTGTTGAATTTGTTGAACGCTGATAGTAGCAACTGCTTCATTGATGAGTCACTGATAGAATATTGCCTTATGGAATACTTCGTAGCGATGCTGCAGGCAGGTAGGTGAACGTGGTGGTGCGATGTGGATGGCGTACGTGATGATATCGACGAGTTGATGAATTATAAACATTCATTGAAATCATGAAATCATACAAAGCTAATAACATCAACGAAAAATACGACACAAAATGAACTAATCGAACATAATTGAAATCACTTAAAACTGTTTCAATAAAAGTTGTGTATAATCTACCTTAATAATACATACAATGAGAAAATTTGATATCATTTTAAAAATTTGCAAAAAAAAACTTTCATCATGTAGCCTAACACCTCATCATTAGCGCACAACATCAAATACTTCTCAATAATATCTTAATATGACAACGTTTTAGAAATAAAAAATATGTCAGCCACATTGCTTTAAATAACCTCCCTCCAATAACAGAAATATTCTCATTGAATAAAAGTATAACAACAATTTTGAAATGAATGCCAAAGTTAATTTTCTCCATTTTTACGTCTCCTATATTTCTGGCATTATGGCACGGACATATTCTACTTCATGTTGTCACAATAATGTTATCGATAAGACGCTATGCTCAAATTTTCGCCAATTTACCTTTTAAAACTAATCGAATAATTGTATTCTATCTTACTTCTTAAATATTCCAACTGATCTCATCTCATTACATCTCAGTGATACTCAGTCTTATGGTACTATTCCCTTTCACCCTCGTCTCTCATTATCAAAATTCTTGTTCTTATCAAACAAGCAGTCAACATCATTCTAGCTCTGCTCATTTCTTTACACCAGGTTACTTGTCCATATATTGATGATATTTATCACTATATTCAGCTTACTATATGCCTCAATGACAGTTTATCACTATTCGCAATCCATTCATGAAAATTTTCATAATTTTATTTAGTCAGTAACTCACCATAATATATCCTCCTTCATTCTATGAATAAATTTTCATTTAGACTGATTATTCTTCACTTCATTGTTTCATTTTCTGCTTAAACGAGCTCATTTTTCCAAACTTAATGCTTTTTAAAGAATATTTTACCCAGCAGTTTCACCGAAATAACAAAATCAACAAGATTTTAGAGAACTAAGTTTTTTCAACATTTTTTTACTCACTTCATTATTTAAGATTTTCTCAGAGTTCAGGATGAATGGGTGTGGAGACAGATGTTTTTGGTACATTGAAAGAAAGAGACAAAATCATGGAACTGTCAAGACATCAGCAGCAAAGAACAACGAACAGGTATGTTGAAAGGTAAGGAAACTGTGAGCGAACGTAGAAATTTTATGTCGTGTGTAAAATTGTTCAGTGTTATCAAACTCCCCCTAATAAGTCCTCTAGAAATCATGTCAACACGTTTGGTGGCCTTGGCAAAGATGAGCAAGTCAGCGGTGGGTGTTATTCGACGAGGTTGATGGCAAGGATACGTCGACGACTGGAACGACTGCTTCAAACAGCACTAGTGCATCACCTCATAAGGTCAGCTTTCTTTAAATTGCTTTCATAATTTCTGTTTAAACTTCTCGAATTCATTTGCCTTCAGTGATATCATCCTAGAGCTTTTATGGTACCGGTCTGATAAAATTCGCCTGCTTGTCTTTATCATTCGGCGAACGGCATTCATGCAAATGTTTGGAAAGATTTTCGATTATTTTTTTAAGTTTGCAAATTATATTTTAACTAAATGAGTTCGTCTTTTTCTTAAGATTAATTTTGAGTATTTTATTATTTAAAAGAAACAATAGTTTAAAATTGGTTGGATATTCTGTAAAAAGGAACTACTTATTTTTAGTGCCGAAGTATGTTGCAGTTGTGTTGATGTTTCCCTTTTCAGTGTGATCAGTGGATATAAATTGGTAACTGGATTGGACGATGGTGGAAATTGGGACAGTGGAAAGAGGAAAAGATTTCGTTGGTTTGGACAATGCGATAGTTGGAGTTCGAATTGCCAGTGGATTGGCATTAAAACGTTTGCGATTTGATTTGCATGTTTTGTTATTGTGCCCTTTTATATCATCTGCTTTCAATGTTTTGTTATTGTGCCCTTTTATATCATCTGCTTTCAATTCAAAAACAATTTAAAGAATGAAAGAATCACAGCAAAAATAAAATATTACAAGGCATTATCAAAAGCATTACAATATCAAGGACAAGCCAGTGCAAAACATGTCGCCAGTTGGATTTCGCACTCGGTCGTATCGTTGCAAAAAATGGTTGCAGCAAAGCGAGTGAAATAGCAATCAACCCGCTCCAGGTATGTTTTGGCGTAAAGAAATGCTGAAGTATCTTTTATCCTTTAAAAAATCTTTGTGCTAGACTCAGCATAATAAAATGACGACTTGAATGCATGCATGAGAGTGTATTCATTAATTGATATTCCATACTATTTAATTATTATTGTTTTGGTTACTTTATAATGAATTTTAATTATTACTATTGATTTAGTTATTCATTATTCTTTTGTTATCAGTTGTTTCGATTAATTATTACTATTACTATACGTATTATTCAATTTTATTTCAATTTAAGTTGTTATTTCATCAGTTCCATCAACTAATATTTGAATGAGACGATTGATTACTACTCTATCTGCTTGGCCCACCTTGGGTTTGGATATGTTACGAACTGCTCAAGGATTGATTTGAGCCATTACAGAGACTTAATAGAATTATTTTAAAAACTCATTGTAACATGCTTTCATCATCTACGGATAGAAATCAGATTACAATGATCTCACGGCCACAATATCACTGAAAGGATTGAAGAAAAAATGTCGTGGAATGTCGTGAAATGATTAAATAAACCTTATAATCTAACGTATAAACATGACGACTGAGTAGAATTGACCAGAAAATTTGATCGGTTGATTAAGCAAGTGAAAATTTTCAAGTTCGCTTCCAATCCTGAGCAGACATAGCCATTTTCTGGAGATAGTCTCAATTCAATAGCGCAGTCGCGCTCATTTATACAAATTGATCACTATAGAGCAATCAATACGTTCATATTAGCAATAGGCGGATTGCGATATTCGAGCTAACCGTCTTCTCAGGTTTGACCGGAAACATGCGAATTTCTTTCCACCGTTTGATTCTGTGTGAACGGTGGAAAGAAATAAATTCTGTGCGAACGTAAAATGTAAATTTTGTTTGTGCGAATGACCGAAATATTTCGCAGCATACACAATGATGTGTGCAAAAATTCACTCATTATCTTTCGCAACTGCTTGATGGAGTCGAGTATTGAGCTCAACTGGTTCACGGCTATGGACTGTTTTCATCGCTGGCTTTCGTTCCGCTTTTCAGTGGATTTTCAGCTCAGTTCTCTTTCTTTAACCATTTTGTTTGTTTGTTATTACCTTTTTAATTTTTATAAGTTTCGATTCCATTCTCAGTGTAAGAATTCTTCCAACCATTCTGATCCACGCAAAGAGCGATCGTTCTTCGATCCGTTTCGTTCTGTTTTGAAACTTCACTCTAAGTGAAGGTAGAGTGAATTTTTTGCACCGTTCCAATGTATGGATGCCTTGTACTCTTAAATCAGAATGTCAAGGAAATTGGAGGAAAGTTGCTTGAAAGGCTGACTGAATTGCAGATTGCAAGATCAAAATGATTGAAGTAATTTATTATATATCAATACTCTTCATCAATGTTGAAGAGGAAACTTTACACCTGTGATCCCAAATTGGTTATTGCAATTAGATTATCATAAATGCACATTTCATGCACTAATATTGTTATCTATGCAGAATGAATGATGCGAACAGAGAACGACGTGATATTTGATCTGATATATTAGTGATAAGAGAGTCTCGTAAACTCATAATGAGTTTCAACTGCTATTTAAATTAACAGATGAACTGAGCTGAAACACATATCCATGTAATTGATCTTAAATCAAGATGTCAACGAGATCAAAATGATGCAAATGAGCAGAATAACACAATATGTCGAATAATTCAACTAAACGATAATGAAACAATACCTACAAATACATCCGCTTATTCGGCTTCAATGACATCCACTGACTCATCATAAAGATTCTCTCATGAACATACTCAGCATTTCTGCACTATCATAGAAATATCTAAGTTTTCATCCACAATTACCCCAAACAACTAACAGTAGGTGCTGGGTAATGGGTACAAGAAAGTGTTACGTTAATTGATCATCAACCATAATTCTGATAGTGAGTGAGAATAAATTTGTATATAAATTTTTTTAATAACAAGGTTAATCTGGAATAAATTTGTTTGATTTCTGACTTGTCTCCTGAACTACTTCGGGCACCAGATCTGCGAACAAAGAAGTGCTCATTGTCAGTTTGCTATACCACACTTAGTAGGTCTCAAAGCGTGGTGATACAATTCGATAGATTTCTAACAATGGGATTTGTGAATCTGACGTTTCAACTTGAACATTGAGTTAGAGTCAGCCACATTGGAGATATCCCGGATGCAAGAATAGGAAGTTCATTAATTCAGATGCATCAATTACAGCAAACCTCTAAATTGGTATATTTGACAACTATGGCGAACGCATTGATAGATGGCTTGAAGAACATGACACTTCAAATTTTTAGGCACTCAGTATCAACGAATGTGCGCATTCCAATACAATTCAACAGGAACAAAAGCAAGACATTTATTAACAATAATCACATAATTTATACAAGTTTGTGCGATAACAGATCACATGAACATCTCATCCAGAAACGCATCCAAATCTTCTTCTTCTGCTCGTTTCTCATCTAATATTGCCGTCGCATCTCCGGGTTTCTTCCAGATCTCTAACAACTTTTTCGCGTCTTCTTTTGCTTTTTCATCTGATGTTTTACTGGAGTGCTGCGAATCACTTTGCCCGTTTCCATCTTCACCATCCAACTGTTTGCCTTCCCCAGACGTTTCTTCAACTATATTCCCGCTGCCATCATTCTCGCCGGACTTTGAATTTTTCCGGGACTTCCGCAGTTCTGATTGCGAACATGATGGTAAACTGAAAAGAGGGGAAAATGCAAGAGATCATTAAGATAGTGATACGCAAAACAATAATAATCGCACACAGAAAAAAAAGTAAGAATGATTATATGAATAAATTAATATTGATGGCAAAGTGAACATTGCCTAAGAAATGGAAAAAAAAAAGAATTACGCAGATGGTTCGCCGGTTGTTGATAGAGATCCTTCACGCAATTTTTCTCGTCTGTTCGGTTTTTTGCTTTTCTTTTCCACTCGCTTTTTCTGGCTGTGGTAATTCAATTTTGCAGAACACTCAGGGCACAGACGTAATTTTACCAAAGCATTTTTCTTTTGCCCGTCTTCAACATAACCAAAGTTCACCTGAAATGAATTAATCAGTATGTGAAGTGGGAATTCGAATGAATCAAATAAATTGCAATGTCGAGTATGAATTCTCACTTTAAAAACATCTGACAATGAATTCATCAAGTCGGGAATGATAAAGATATTCGAAAAAACTTGATAAAATGCACACAAAAACAAAAGCGAACAGTAAATTAACCTCCCAACTGCAGAGACTTTCTCGATTCGGGCAATGTTTATTACCACACTCGAATTGTCCTTTACCGCTTTTCACCTCTTTTTCAACTCGCCATCGCATTGCAATCCTTCAATCAAAACTTGGAACATTCCTCGACGAAATAATCACTTGAAATTCTTTCAGCAGAAAATTTGACGATGAGAAATTCTTTTTAAGCTTTCAAAATGCCAACTCGCCAAAATATTTCAATAATCACCAGAAATTATTCACTCACTCACTTATTTTTCTTGTAGAACGTTAAATCGGCAATACAGTACTCTTTGAACAATTTATCATAATAACGCTTCGCCAATTTGAACTCCCACGAACGGTTTGCTGCGTCGTTCAGCTGAAAATTCAAACGTTTTTTGAACGTACCACGATTACTCTCCTTGCATTTTATGAGGAGACTGATATGTTCATTCGAAATTTGCACAGAATTCTAAAAGAAATCCATCAGAAAAGTTATTCCAAATTGAAACACAAAAAATATTCCACTGCGGAAAGACTCAAAATCGAGTGTACAATTACCTCTTGTTCGTCCCACAAAAATCTGTACCTTTCTTTCAACACGTCAAAATCAGTTCTGTCGTTGCTGCAGTCGCGCTGTAAACGTTTCGTAGCACCCGGATAATACAAAAAATAATTGTTGATCAGTTCTTTATGTCTTGAATAGACGTCCAACGTCATCAAACGACGCTTTTGCCTTGAAACAGTGATGAACGATAAAAACAATCATAATTATAAGTATGAATAACAATAACAACACCAGCAATAACAGTAATAAACTAATGAATACCTCTCAATCTGAGCATGCGCTTCGTCGAACGCAGCTCTCGACCGTGATCTGTCCGCTGATCCGACGAAAGCGTCCGACTTTCGAAATCCGCCTAGATCGTTATCTTTGCCCAACTTTCTGGCTTTCTTCTTCTCGCGTTCAATTTCACTTCCATAATCGAATTCCGAATTCAAATCGTCGTACTCAACAATAGGATTACGTTTGGTCATCTAAAAATTATTTATTAATTTCATTCTTTACAACAACACTTAAAACACGAACATTTACAGCGACACGATTAATCACATACGACATTTGAAAACAACATCAGTGATGTTAGTAACAACAATCATAAGTTTATCATTATTGACTTTTCAAATTGAAATCACTATACAAGCACTTAAACAGTATCAAAACATACAACATACAACCACCTATACGTATTTATTAGCATACGGAAAATGCAGTGATAAATCGAAGGGAAATATTACTATTACCGCCGTTATTATTCTTCGCAGAAATTCAGCCTGAAAATAATTTCTAAATTTCAATTGCAATGATAAATCATCCTTAAGATTTCAGAACATCAACAACAATGATTATGAGAATAAAACGTTCGAATGAATGACAAATATTACAAACAAATAGCATCATTTTCATTGCTCCAATACGACATGAAAGACTTTCACAAAATGATGATGATGCAAACACAGAGGATCTTCAAAGGACGAAATGGGGAGTAGCCTAAGATTTGGTTCATGTTGCAAACTTATCAACTTGAAAACCTTTGACGAACGGAATACCGGATGGTACGTTTCGTTGATAATTGATATATTTCAAACCAAAGAAGGAGATCAAGCAAGATTCCTCCCAACGAATGCGATCGCTGAAGAATTTCCATGAGACGAGTGCATACAGAACAACACAAACGGGGTTCGATAGGATCACTTGAGTTCCCACACACCAAATAAACCATCCCAAATAACCGGGATGTCGCACCCATCCGTACACTCCGTTCGTTACCAATTCATGATTTGATTTTTTTCGGTTTGCTACCAAATGTGTGAAGCCACCACGTGCATGCAGCATTGCCATTTTCCTCAGTACTTCACCCAGAAATACCATCGTCAAACCACAGTACGCCATCCGATTACTTTTGCTATTCGGCCAAAAATAACTCTCCAGTGAAAATTCCGTCCAGCTTGCGAACGCCGCCAACCAATATTCCACGGAATGATTCAACAAATACGACGAATTTCTCAAGTCTCGTCGACTTGCCAGCGCTGTCATAACGTATTCGCTGTAGTGAAAGAACGCTATCGATAATGTGTAGAAGGCAAATATCCGTTTAGGTGATACATTATTTGCACTATTCTCGGAGTCATTCGATGCCGACACGTCGGCGGTGATGTAAACGAACGAAATTGCAAATACAGAGCCGAGCAACGACGCTTGTACACTGTTCCAGAAGCGTTTCCAATCCCAGAATAAAGCCAATCCGAATGCACAAATTAAGGCTGAACCAACCAGAATAAGAATGAAATATTGCTGTGAATAAATGCTGACTGCTATCAACCAGACAACCACGAATGAACCGAGTGCTGAGAGAAGAGAGCAACGTAAATCCAAATCTTCATAGAGTGCAACTGCAAATGACCTTAACAAGTTCTGATGCTCGAACGATTTTATATGATTGTTTGATGTGCTCACCACCTCATCCTCCATTTTTTCTCACTTCCAGCAACACATCTGAAAAACACTTTGAAGCCCTTATAAACTGCGACAACTTAAATAAGCGAAATGGCAGTCAGTAAAAAGGCGAGTTTACACAATAATGCCACAATCAAACTCGCGGCAACACATTATTTTTTTTCAATCGTATTTTTCGACGTCTACACCACGGATTCTCATTCAGCTGCTGGACGTCTAACCTGAAGAAGTGTCCAAAAAATGTTACAAATAATAAAAATTTTACATGATCAAAAGCGTATGCGAACAAACAGAGCTGAACACTTATCGATTTCACAAGCTGCTATGATAAATTGTCTATTATCAATTACGAAATCGATGCTCCATACCTATTCAACGACTTATTATCGTCATCGCCATGAATATTACTCACATCCTGATAATTAAAACAATTAAAATAAAGTGTTACAAACAATAAGAAGATATTTTAAAGTCACTGTTCGTCTCATACAATCATGTGTAAAATAATAGTACGTTGGTTCGCCACACTAACAATCAGATGAAATGTGGCCAATAAATAAATTTTCTTAAAGTAACACACTCAATCTTTATCGTTTCTCGGGAATGTTCAAGTGCCGCATTTTCTGGATTTATAAGTTATACATCAATACTTTTCAAATTAGATATTATAGGTGTTGCTGAATAAAAGTAATGAGTAGGCCAGGAGGTTGGGCTCGAGTTTGGATAAATATAAAGAAGTCTTTGAGAGGTGATGGCACAAAAGGTATACGAAAATATATTGGCGAGGACTGCTTTGGAAATCGATTCTATGAAGTTCCACATCAGAGTCTGAGTAACGTTAGAAGGTTAGTTATTTACTGTCATTATTGGTCAATTTCATCACTATACTAACGCACATATTTATATGTTTCATGCAATACCTCGTAACCCTAATATATCCGTCCCATCTCAATTCTATGCTCGACCTTAAATTTTCTTCCTCTCAAGCTTTCTCGACAGATTTCCAACCTGCATATCGTCCTCAGCTCTCAAATTAATCTTCAAATTCGAACTTCCTCCTCGCCACTCATGAGCCTCTAAGTTGCCGTTTCGTGAGGAACGTGTTCTAAGTTATACGAGCAGTGTGTATTTTTATTTACATGAAAATGTATTCAGAGGTTACGAACCGAGTCCAACGAGTGGTGCAGAACCGAGTCTGGAATGGAAGTCATGGCTTAAAGGTACACGCACATCGCCTCCATCTCTTGAACAACTCTCAGCGAATCGTTCAGCAATTGCAAACGTTTGTCAATCATTTGTTTATTGATAATAATTGGCAGAACAGCAACGAAATTTTGTGAATAGAATCCGATTTGTAGAGACTCACTCAAATGAAATGAGACAAATTAATGCAAATAAGTGACAAAGAAAATTTTCTGTCCACATTAATGGTAGTAATAAATATTATAATAATAATTAATAATAATAAAATTTCAGATGAACAAAAGACTCGAACAGGAAGAAAGAGATAAAGAAGAATCACCAGAGTTTGAGAGTGAGATAATCAATAAAACAAACAAATTCGAATTAAAGCAACAGCAGAGCGTATTAAGCGACAAAGTCAAGAAATATCCCGTTTATAAAGACTTCGAATACCAACCTGGTGTGTCGAACCCAGCTAATAATAAGGACAGCAGTGATAGATAAGTGAACGATATGAATGAACATTGTTATGTCATTGCTCACGAAACAGATTTACTTTCTGTTGCTATATTTTTAAATTATAATTTATTACATGTATTTAATGTGTTCTTTTTTGATTTGTTAGCGTATTGCAGTGAACATGTTGTATGATAAGTGTTTGAAGGAAAGGATAGAAATGAAAATAAATATAATTTTTATGTGCGTTGACACCGACTTTTATTGATGAAGAGAAGATTAAGATGAAGTTTTAATACGGTGCAATGAAGTGAGAAAAAAGAATTCAGATGGATGCGTTCACGGTGAATTCACGCTTAGAACTATAGAAGAAATGAATGCATATGTATGCGCAGCTTACAAAGGCTACTAATTTAAATGTGTGCTATTTTATTGCTCACAGTCGAGTTTTCTTGCGGTGGCAATCAACTTTCTCCTAATCACATTTCATGAATCGAATCTACGAGGTATCAACTCCTCGAATCATCTCAACTGCTTTCCTAAACAGTACCTGTGAATATGGAAATCACATTATGTTATGTTGACCGTTACGTTCACATCTTGTTAGCACGTTCATGATGGTATTCGATACGGCTAGAGGCCTTCGCTTAGACCGTTGTGTTGCTTATTGTTGTAATCGATCATGATTGCATAAAAAGCTATTGTCTGTGATACGTTCACTTCAAACTGTCTCAGATGGATTCTCATTCTTTTCAGACGTGTTCTATTCACTCTCATAGCTATTGCATGCGAATACCGTTCTCTTCATGACTTTTTCTCATTCACTTTGTCTCGTTTCACTTCACAGTTTGAATCGATTTCTCATTCTGTAGTATTCACTATTTACTGGACATGTTGAAGAGTGTTGACACCCGAAGTCAATAATACAGCAATTGAATATTATTGCACAACAATGTTCGACAGTCAAATGGTCAATTATAGAGTGTATCTGATAGAATGAGAATCTGACTTTAATTGTTGAGTGAAATGAACGAGAAATTAGCAGAAGTGAACACTTTTGGTGATAAAAGTCATGAGAGCGATTACAATAGCTCGGAAAAGAATGAGAACCCTGTTAAAACAAATGATTAATGCGACGAACAAAATACATCAATTATTCGTTGGAGTTATGCTCTATTAGAATGCATTAAACGGTAATGGAATGATAAAATCGGATATGCAAAGACAAGCGCTTGCTGACTGATTATTCTTTCTTCTTGCTGTCATAATTAACAATCGCCGATTCGATACGACCGAACGTGGGAGCCACTAATTTTTCGTAGAACTTTTGTGCGCCATAAGTTTGTGGCAAAAATAAATAGATCAGGAAAATGGCCTCAAAAAAAGAGATTAATTGTTAAATTGGATAGTGACTGAACGATTATTGAGCAATTTTGACGCGATTGATGGTCGAAGTGGAAATTTCCAGATGAATGCATTAAAAGATGAAGAATCAGAATTCATTTTCGAATTCGTCTCACTGAACAACGAACCTTACAGAGCCAATCAATCGATAAAGAGTAACGGATTGTATCCGCATAGAAATTGGTAAGTGGGAAAGCACGAAAAACGGTCCACTGAATAAGCCATGCGACCGCTTGATCTTTCGCTCGACCGAATTCGCTCATCTAAACCAAGAAATAGTTTCAACTTCAACGAAACCTAGATATTCATCTTGTCTGGAGTGTATCTATGGTATTTCTGTTTCTCACTGTTATCATTAACTGATCAGCAAAACATTCAGCAGATCTTATTGTGTGAAATAATGCAAACGCAGGCACATATCTACTTGCGGTGTAGTGGATTCAAGCTTTTGTATGTAATCTAGAAGGAAATACCATATCCAAGCGTTCGTTTGTTTGAAAGTCAAACGAAATCTTAAAATCGCTCGTGGATATCTTATGAAAATGATCTGTTTTCACTTGAAGAGTGGCGAATGCAGGATAAACGAAGCCAAGCAGACTGAACATCAGACCGGCCTCTGAACCGAACACCAGATAGAAACAAACGAAAGCGGTCAGTCCGTAAAAGAATTCCTCACGTTTCACCCCGCCTTTGTCCTCCAAATCTTTCATATCTTTAGCCAACTGACCCGTCAGCTGATTGTAAAGTAGATCGAGCACTGCCGGATGGATATCGTTGAATGAGTTAATTGTTGTTTGCGATGGCTTCTTCGCAATGCACGATAACCAGCTGAACATGTCTACACTAAAATCCAGCATTTCAGATTGCAGATACCACTGACTACCGTTAGAGTTGGTGACTATCAAACAGCCAACCAGATAGATCACCAGTGATAGCTGACTTTAGTGAATAAGTTCAATCCTATACTTGAGCTGGGAAATGGCTAAATTTTTTCAGTGCTTACACAAATCCGTCATTCTCGGTGAAATTCGGTCTTCAGTGGCACAGACCGAAGAAACCTGGTCGTCGTTGAACACCGGCCGACCCAATTCCTCTCGTCACCTATTAGAATCAATCACTTTCTTTAAAATTCTTCAACTTCTATCAGAACCACCTGAAATCGCACTCGAATGCAAGGCATCCGCAAAACAAATCAACCAACCGAACGTCGTTAGTGAACACCGCAAACTGAGACAGAACCAACAAACTTAACCCACCGTCTAAGCGAAATCAACTTAAATTCTTACCACACATCCTCCATAGAGGTTACCATCTTTACCAATAACAAGCGCAGTGTCGCTCATTCATTCTATCACTATAGATCAATATCAACACATTACCATTGCTCTGTAGAGGTTACCATCTTTATCATCTTTAAGGTAAACATGCTCTCAAGTTTGCCCGGTAACATGTGAATTCTTTAGACCGTTCGATTGCTCAGAACCTCTACGTTCAGAATATCATATATCTTGCCCAGAAATTATGAACAGATCAGAAGATATAGCTATTTTCTCATTGCTATAGGGGTTGCCATCTTCGAGCCTACTGTATTCATAGGTTTGCCCAGTAGCACATCAATTTCTCTTCGTTACTGAAGAGAAACTTGCATAGCTCTCTTCTTTGCTAAAGAGAACTCGCACAGAGCGCTGGGTAATTACGCAGTGCTGTATGCTTACAAACTTGGGTAATGCAACCAAAAACTAAAGCACATATAGTGCTCTATACTTACCTCAAAATTCGGTAATCGAACCAAAAGTTACATCAAACATGGGTAATCCAATCAAATGTTCCCAAAAACATGTCACCTAAAACTTGAGTAATCAAGCCAAATGTAACCTAAACATGGGTAATCAAACCAAAGGTTACCTGAAACATGGGATTGACGACCTTCAAGGCCACCGTATGCTCACGTTTGCCCAGTAGCATAAGAACTTTTTGCATAATTCGATCCAACTGGATCTCGGCATTCATAAAAAAATATATTTTGCCCAGCGATTTTGCTTTCCTGAGGAGATTTAGCCATTTTCATAGACATATTTCAATTAGATGGTGCAGTCGCGCTCATTCACACAAATTGATCACTATAGAGCAATCAATACGTTCATATAGCAATAGACGGAATGCGATGCTCGAGCTAACCGTCTTTTCAGGTTTGCCCAGAAACGGATGAAATTCTCTTCACGGTTCGATCCAGCAGAACGTCTACATTCAGAATATTATAAATTTTACTGAGCAGTTTGGCTTAGTTACGCAGATATAGGCATTTTGTTAATAATATCTCAGGTGCCACATTCAAGGCTACCGTAAGCTCAAGTTTGCCCAGTAACATGTGAATTTTTTTGCATCAGTCTATCCAGCTGGATCTCTTCATTCAGGAAAATATATATGTTGTCCAGCGATTTTGCTTTCCTGAGGAGATATAGCCATTTTCTTAGACCTACCTCAATTAGATGGCGCAGTCGCGCTCATTCACACAAATTGATCACTGCAGAGCAATCAATACGTACATACAGCAATAGACGGAATGCGATGCTTGAGGTAACCGTTTTCTCAAGTTTGCCCGGAAACGGATGAATTTCTTTTCACCGTTCGATCCAGCAGAACGTCTAGATTCAGAATCTCATGTCATTTAACCTATCCGAGATTATTTGCGACTGCAAATGACGTGTTTATTCATCGTTATCGGTTTATGATTACGGGGAAATTTAAGAAACTTTATTTTAATATGGATTCGCATCATTCCGTTCAGAATTACATCATTGTAATCAGCAGTCAAGAAACTTTCGACGCTACCATAACTCATCTGTACACGTTCAATTCGATTAAAATGCGGATATCTGCCTCAAATTTCCTGAGTTCCAATTTTTACAAATCTTTCGATGGTGAAAAGATATTTCAATAATATGTCATGCATATTTGTGAAAAGCTATCGGGATGTAATCAAAGATTTAAACGGCTCATCTCTTGGCTCGATATACCAAGAATTACGACATTCTGAAACCTGCAGAGTTTGGAATTCTCGAATTTCTATTGACTTTGAGAGAAATTCGCCCGAAAAAGGTACTGATCCATAAATCTCGAAGAATTGGTTGTGACAAGCACATAATTAGCGGGATTTATATTGGATTGAAGAAATTTATTCGCGTGATTTTTGCTGAAAAATCATTCTAGCAAGAATGCAGTCTGTATAATGGCACTGCTGTCCTCTAATCCTTTTTTACTTGAGGTTCACTGCTAACTTCGTTGAGAATCGAGAAATTCGGATTGTGTGAGATCTCACGATTGTATCGGATCTGATAATTATGCATCTCAATTGTTTTATGTGTTGTGGCGAATCGTTTTACACATACCATCAGTAGTTGAAGTCAAACTGCACTGAAAGTGCGATGTGATGAAATGAACAGAATTAAGATTTCGGAGAGAATTATAAATGAGAGCGAATCCTTGATACGTCTGAAGTGAATGAGAAAAGTATCATGCCATAATGGAACTGTAATGTTATCAGTCAAACAAGGTACGAGAGTGATGAGACATCACTGTAATCGGGAATGAAAACTGTGAATAGAATGTGTGGAGTTGATAGAGTACAGGAGAGTAGCTTCTAGTAGAAGGAGTTATTCAGAAGGCGTACACGCTTTTCATGCTTCCATATACAACTCTCCTCCCACAGTCTATAAACGATTTTCATGTTTAATTTCCATGATGTCTCACCGCTCTCATTCCTTTTCATCAGTTTATCATTACATCATGCCTTTTTTCTCATTCACTTCAGCCATATCACTGATTCGCTCTCATTTATAATTCTCCGTGCATTTTGTACTCTGTTCAATTCTCAGCCCGTCAATTTGAATGCAACAAACTTTCCCCAATGCAAATGAACTGTAATAAGCCGTTTGGCGTAGTGCTCTTAACTTGTCCTGCGATAAGCTTGATGCTTGTTTTGCAAATTTGATGGATAATCGCGAGATAACCGTGGAATATTCTACAATTTCGTTTAGAATTTGCGTTCTATGTTTCGACCTAGTAATAATTTGTTCATACATGGTTCGAGGAATGTTCATGGTGAATTCATCGAACAGTTGAGAGTATCCGAATGAACCTGTAAAGATTGTTGTAAAAATTGTGAGGAATTAAAAAGTTATCAGTATTTGCTACGAGATATTCATGGTCTCAACAGAAAAGTTTGAATTCCAGTTTTAAGACAAATTCATTCGCTATGCCACATTTATGGTCAGGATTGATTTGTTTGCAGTGCCTCATTCATATCTGTCAGGCTGCATCCAATTCTAATGTAAACTTTATGGCATTCTCCTTCAATTAAAGTTTCCATTCTGGTCGAGTAAAGTTCTATTCCGACACTTTTCCCATTTCAATCGCTCTCAGCAGTAGTATTTTCCGTGACAGTCATTTTAAATTACAGTTTCGAAGACTAAGCGCTCATTTTCCGTCAAAATTCCTGAGTTTATAAAGAACTGAATCCCCATCTAAATGTACTATTTGACTTTGACCGAGATTGCTCACATCTGACTGAGACTTCCGTGGTCGAGAAATTAGCAACTCTTGATGCGATTCGAGTCTTCGTCAGTATGTAGAAAATTTATTTCTCTTCCCATTGAGACCTCTTACGTACATCCAGGTCCAGTACGGCACTGAAATACAATACGTCAAATTCCTTTGCCTCATCAGTAAATCTATTCATCTGTTACCAAAGTCCGACGTATCGGCAACTTAATTGACGAATTGATTGTCACCGTCCTTAATTCCCGCTCTTTCCATCGCATTTAAATGTTTTTGTTTTTTTTTCAGTGTGAAAATTTAATATTTTTTAAAGTTACCTTTGTTTTTCATGGCCGACGTAGATTCTTTGGATTGTTCGTGGATACTTTTGCTGATAGCGGGCGCCATCGCGCCATCACAGATGCTCGTGTGCTCATACGCTTCACACATAAGCCGAAGCCTATGCGTTAGCCTCATCACCGGGCTAAGCGTAAGTCTAAACTTAAGCATACTCCTGATTTGACTTCGAGTTGCATATCTACACATGCGGCAAAGCGGTGATCTAAGCACGTGCGCGCAGTGGCGCCTGTTATCAGCAAAAGTGCTCGTTCATGATGAGTATTAGTTTGTTCCATATGTCTCAACTGTAGTTGAGAATGCTCAGGCTGAAGAGATCTTCAAAGTCCACCGATTACTCTCAAACCTTGTGAGAAACGAAAAACGAGAACTCCACCCGAATATGCACCAACCAATTGAATATGCAATGACAACCAGCATACAACAACAATCAGATGACGAAGACGAAGAACCTGACAATCACACTGCGGTCACATTGGAACTAACCTCCAAAAATTTTCGTAATTCTTTCCGTTCTAAAATATTTTCCGTATACTTTTTGTCCTTGTTATCTGTTAATGCTTTCGAAGTAGCCTTCAAATTGTCGTTTGTTCGATTGATTTTATCTCAAGTATGCAATGAATTTCGCAATGTTTACAACTTTACAAAGTCAGCTTGTTTTTCTTTCAATTTATTAACAATAAGACATTCAGAAATATGGTTTGTTCATTTAAAGCAAAAATTTATTCATTTTATTACAATCAGTTATGGATTTCTTTGGGAAGAGTACAGTTGATTTCTTATTTGTGTTTAAATTTGGTTCATATTCATAGTTGAAATTATGTCTATTTTTTGGATCCCCCATATACGTTGACAAATAGGTAATTTACGCTATTCGTTATTGTGCGCATATTGGCGGTATCGCCTTAACGAAGTATTTTCAGTGGAAGTTGACATCTTCTAAGGAGTGTGAGCCACCTGTCACCATCTTCTTACATTCACTTTTTCTAGTTCAGCGTTTAATTGTAAAAACGAAATCCATTCTTTGAGACTGAAATGATCTTTTCTTTTCATCCATTCCATTTGAAAGTCCGATCAGTTTATGAATTTTTGTATTCTTTTTACTGTTCAATGGCCGAAGGAAGTTGAAAGCGAGTACAAAGTCACAATTTCGATCGTGATGAATTTGCCGAAAATTTCGATAAGATTCGTCGTCAGATTCTCCGTAAAACACGTCGACAACACGAATTGACAAAACTAGAGTATTGCTCGTGAATGCTTGGTTAGGCTTTTTCGTAATTTTCAATTTTTTTCTTTGAGATCTGTTTTTTTTAGTCTTCCCCTAGTTAACCGTAGCGACTTTTCTTGTTCCAGTTGACATGACTTCTTGTTCCTGCTACCGTTGTAATCAGGACATTTCGTTAATTTCATGATGTAATCTTGAACTAGCATTCAAATTGTCGTTTGTTCGATTGATTTTATATCAAATATGCAATGAATTTCGCAGTGTTCTTATTTTAGCAGACGTTTTCGCTAAAGGGAATTTGTGTTTTCAAAAGGGATCATTTTTGGTCGTGATTTATGTTGGTTAGTCGTTATTTTGTAATGTTCATGTTTGCATCATTGCACGTATCAAATGTCGATCAGCTCATTCATGAATTCGAATATGAGTCAGAGCGGGACGTGTTGTTTTGTTTCGTATGATCATTTTTTCTTTTAATCTTTATATATGCTGCTATTTGTTGGCGATTCGTTGAAGCAGCTTCAATTGTTCACTCGTTCATTGTTAAGTGTTCAAAATGATTTTTGTCATCTTCTGAGAATCAGTTGACAGTTTCGTAATTTTTCACGTGGTACCTCATTCATTGTTTGGGATGATACTTTGTGATGTCTTCGTACTTTAAATTTCTATTGTCGAGTATCAGGATAATTTTATAGTGCTTTTGAGTACTTTCGTAAAACTCTGATGAATCACTGGATGAATTCAGCAAATCGCTTACGTGCCAGCTATTTTATCATCTTCCCAACTGCCGCCATATGATTTCAAACCGCCCTGTGATATTCATTCGTTTTCTCATTTAACTCCTCGTACTCACTGATATTTGACACTATTTTATCGTATCGTATTTATTTGTTAATTTCATTGGTTTGATAATTTTTTATGAGGTCGAATGGCTGTAATAATGATTTTTTTAATAATCATGTAAATACTTTCAATTTTCAGTCAGTCATGTTAGTCCTGTTGACGTTAATTTATTGATTTTCAGTGTTCTTTTTTTCAAGTACTCTGTGAATGAATTTATATATTACATTCGGATTTATCAACCTGTTAATTAATTGAATGCCATTTTGTCAATTTCGATTATGTTGAATTCAATCTCCATAATTTTTTGCATTTGACAGACGTTTTTGAAATTTGCATCATTTCATTTGAAATGATGCATTTTATCGATCGATGTATTTCAACATTCCACTCGCAGTTACATTTCTTATTTGACAAGTTAATAAATTTGAGCGATATTGCTTCTTTTGCATTTGTATTTGGTGTTTTATAATGCGAGTGTTTATGTTTTCTTTCACGAATTTTTCGGCACAGAAGCAAATCGTGTAACAGCATTATGAACGACATGATTATTTGTGACTTGATCATATAGAACGATATGTTACTAACTGAACGAAAATGCAATTTTCGAAGGCGATATTGCCTCTTCATTCATTTTTTGACGTATTTTAAAGCGGCTTTTTTCCAATAATTGCAAACACCTCCGCTATAGGTTCTCTTACGTTTCACTAACAGATAAAATAGAGCATTGCTGGATAAAATGAAAATAAAACGCGGCGTATTCTCACTAAGGTTTGCTGAGAAAGGCGAATTTGCAGAGGGAACCGCTGATTTAAATCCTGAATCAGGGCAGCTGTTATATTCGCTCAAATTTTGTTTGATATTTGGAACAGAATTCATCACATGCTTTTGAAAGCATTATCGACTGAGAGAGAAAACTAGTGAAAAAGGAATTATTTTGAGATTTGAAATGTACGACGAAGGCGGCGGTGCTTGATGGAAGATATTTCTCTGAACACTATCAGATGATATCACTCATTGAAGCAAAACAGAGGATGTAAAACGTTTGAAACGATGTTATCAAAATACGCAGTCATGTCATAATGTGAACTCATATATTGACATCATATTATGAAATCAAATCTATGATCGTGTTTATTCCGAAAAATTGCTTCCGATCGACACATTTCGTGTCAATATATCTGCTTACATACAAATCTCCTACGTATAATTTCGAACTGCATTTCGAATGAAGTCTGTTATGAGATGGATTACCTATGAGTATTCAACAATATTGCTTAGGAATGTGTTTCGGTAGGAACGATGCGATTTTATATGTAGAATAATAGAGATGTACGCTAAATTAACCAGTGTATAATGACAGTTGATAACCATGTCGATGTTGGATATTATAATAGACGACGACTTCTATGGATGTTCTGTTATGTTGAGCACGGCTCTTCCACCTGAAATTCTCCTCAAATGGTATGAATCAGTTTGCGAAAAACTCATGCACGTGATTCTGTGGCATGTCGGAAAAAGATCCCTTCCACAGCAAGCTGTCAAGAAATGGTGATCATTAATCGGGTTTTTCATTTTCATTGATATACTCAGAACGAAATATCAGCATAACTGCTTCGCTAAGCTCGCTTTAGAATAAGTTTTCCTGAATTTCCTTTAAGATGGTGTGTTGCCGATGATGGTTACTCACTGTTTTTCTACTAACACAAGTTGTTGTGTTTCACTTTACAGTGACTTCGCAATACACCATCCTCAAAGTTGACGATAACAAGGGACATCTATCTCATCGCAATTCCCCTTAGTAAATCATATACAGTGAGAAGGAGCAAATTTATTTCATGCAATCGACCTTTTGAGTTCACACAACAACAAGGCAATTGTCTCATTTTGACACCCAACCCGAGCTGTCTCAAAACTGCACAGCTTATAGGTATGTGATCCGATTTCACATCATACACATCGCAGACTTCAACATTAGTTCAGTGGACGACGCGTATCAGATGTTTTTTAAAGAAACTGTTCTTGATGGATGGCTGCCTTTTACGGATCGACACGCTGAGCGACGTTTAAGAAAATTTTGAGTACTACGTGTTTTATTGACTAATATATATTATTTGGCGAAAACAATGTGAAAAATATTGTCCAGCATGGCTGATGCTAATTATGACATTATTATTCAATTCTCTCATCAATCAATAGCTCAGAACCTTTTACATTATTATCAAAATCACTGTCTTGTTCAATTGGATATAACAGAGTTCAAAAGAATGACCACATGATTTGATCTATCGTAGAGCACTGATTGGAATGTTATCGTCACTTCCTTGCCGTAGCGTTGTTCGTTATCGTCATTCACATTTCAGAGGATCACTTGACAGAACTTGTCCAATTGCGACAACCGAAGAGTTAACTGCTCTTTATGCCGTTGTTCAGTTGAGAATCGATGAGGATAAAAAGAGAAATGAATGCGCAAAGAAATTTGAATTGTGTTATGAGGTAAATTATAGCAGATCTTCGGCGATTTCGTAGTACCTTAAATTAGTGTTAATGTTTCAGCGAAATGCTCGTACGTATATCGGTTGGACTACAGTCAAAGCACTCAGTGATGAATATGATTTTAAAGGAGGGAGATGGATTTTTATGCCGAGACGCAACGAAAAGGATAAGGATGCAGATTGCCATAATCGATCTACAATTGCCAATCAGCTTATAGAATGTGGGATCATTCTTTTTTCCTCTCATCAGTTATCCGTTTGAATGATTTTGGTAGTACGCGAATTCCATGCGACTCTAATCCCATGTCTTCAAAGCAGTGATGGGTGCGCTGCTGAAAAAAGAACAAGCTTCACTAATCGCTAATTCGCTATAAAGATGATCTTGCTGCTCAAAAAATAATCCGCTATCATTTCTGCCGACAGAAAGTCAGCGCGGACTTTTCGCTACAACAGTATTTGGTGGCAATTAATCCGCTAATCGCTACTTTCAAATCATTCCTCAGAATGTGCAATTGCACCGCTTATTTGTCCGGGAAAATACCTCATTATTTCATCAAACAGTTGAAATTCTTATCGAATCATTCAACAACAGTTAGTCATTCCAATAATAATAATATAAAGCCAGTAATAAAAACAAACTACAACAATGAAAAAATAACTAAACAACGACAGCAAAATTCAAAAATGAAAAGCCGTTAATTGTCTGCACTGCACTTTCTGATTACCTTTTGAGAACATCAATATGCTGAGCACTGCATCTGAAATTGTGCATCCCTTGGGTCTTATCGTAGCACGTAGCTCAGTCCTCTCATGATGAAATCAGCGATCATCACCGCCATGCGTGGAAAAGTTTGTAAAGGAATCCGCGAAACAATCACCCTATCTTATTAAACTACCCAATTTCTTGTTTTGCAAAAAAAAAATAAATTACAACCAAACTGATGAAGTGTTTTACAATGAATAATCTGATTCCCACTTTTCAATGTGGCTTTGGGATGGAATATCAATCTATTTCGATCGTATAAACCTGAGCATTTCATTTAGACAAATGGGGTTACATCGACATTATATATTTCTTCCTTTAAAACCGTCTGATTCATTATCCTTACCCGAATTATCCTTAAAGTTACAAGCATATGGCATACGAGGTTGTCTGGCCAATTGAATCCGAGACTTTCTTACGAACTGTTTTCAATCAATTCAAATTACTGATTCATTCAGCTCGTCAGAACACATCAGCAGTGGTATTCCTCAATGTTCCGTTCCGGGACTACTTCTTTTTCTTATTCTTATCAAAGGTTTCCAGAGTGCCTTCTTCCAGACTCGATATGCTTCATTTTCGCAGATGACGTTAAGATTCTCACGTTCTTCAACAGTTTACAAACTCTATATAATTTCATAAACCAATAATTCTTAGAGGCACTTTTCCCGCGTCTGTTTTGTTCATTGCACATTATCAGCAAAGTTTTGCTGTTCGTTTCGATCAGTTGATAGTTATAAAGTTGTTGAGGTGAAACTAATATGGGCTGAGATGAGAGATGGGAGGTATTATGGATGTATTCACAGGTATTACGGAGGTGCATACCGATGTTCATGCAAGTAATCTATGCGTTAAATTCGCTCACAAACCAGCAAATTACACGGCTAACTTCTACTGCTCAAAAGGCGGGAGTTAGTAAGTCAGAAACATTCTTATTATGAGCTCAGATTAACGTTTAAGCCTTCTTTTGTGGCAAGTTTGCCGAATGTGGATATGTCGACGAGATAATCTATCGTAATCTTCAACGTCCGCGTCCAAATTGCACATTCTCGATTGTAAATGCTTATACAATATTCAATACGAAAGTGTTCACAGGGCCTGTTTGCGTCAAGGTTAAGTCTCAATTCCGGTTTTGTAATTTCTTGAAACCAGGCAGAGATTTCGGCGATGCTGTTGCTTTCATCATTTCTGCAAATCTACTCAACATTTTCGCGAATCCACTAAAATTTTCACGAATGTCGCAATCATACTAACGGTTAATATGAGAATTCGATGATAGCTAACAAACAGTCAACAAATTAACTTTTAAACACTCAAAAGATAAGCGATACGTTTAGCAAATCAAGACACATTCAACGAAAAGTGCACACAACAAAATATCTCAAAAGAATTCGCAAATGATCCCTACAACTTTTCAAGAACCATTCATTGCAGACCATCTCATTCGGTGTTGTTGTCATATCCACATTTCAGAATGATGCTCAGGTTGATCAGGTTCGAAAGTTTTTGTTGGAAATGGATATACTACGACCGGATCTTATATACTATTTAAAGTACAAGGCGAAAATCTGTAGGTAAGGTTAATGCTACGAATGTTATGATGATTCTTGTGTTTCACAGGTGAGTGCTCTAGACTGATTGTGAGTATGTGCTGTTAATGTCTAATTATTATTTGTTGAAGCTTAGCCCACTGAGAACCATTTTTCCGAAAATTTCACGTTGTTTTCATTCAGCTTTATCGTCATGATGAGGAAAATAAGCAGTGTGTTCAACGGTATTATAGTCAACGGTGTGTAATGAGGAATAGAAATGCTTTATATCTGGAAATAGCAATAACACTTTGATTGAATCTTTAATTCAGTGTGTGTCACATAACGGGAGATGTGAACGTGAAGCTGCCCGAGAGTGGTCAGTTACTCCGTTTTGATCCACACATTTACTACGCTGATCTCAAAATCGGTAAACACATCACGTTTTCCATTCTATGATTTGAACGAATCTCAGTTCCTATGCCTCACTCAGAGTGAAATAACGACAAATTTTCAAAGCTTAAGAAGTCTTGTATCTGATGGTAATTCGATAGGATCTGTAATAATCTCGCTTATTCGAAACAAATTCCGCCTTCCTTCCTCTTCTCATGAGGTAATTTTCTAAATACTGAAAAGCTTGGTTTTCCGCAAGTTTTTGCATTCAGTGGTTAATTGTAGCGAAACACCCGTACAGATGCGGTTGCCATTGCAGTTCTCGACCAATTGAAAACAGATTAGCTCGCAGAAAGTGAAACGAGGAGTCAAATCCGCAAAGATCTATGGATTTCACGCAATGTAATTTTCCATTTGTTTTGAAACTATATCGGGTCGCTTTCTTTATTCATTTTCGGGATGAAAGTAAAAACTTTACATTCATACATCGAAAAAACTATTTGGTAGTTACGGTGACAGTGATATATCACACTCATCAATGCGTTATTTCAATGTTCCATTTGCAATTTCATCCACATTTGTTGAGATATTTCTTCGACTTCCGACTGAATATATAAACGCAATTTGGTGAATTTAACCGAACTAATCCTTCCAGAATCGCATCTTCTACAATAACATCAATCGACACACAAAACTATTGGCAAGGTTCAGTGATTGGATAATTTTATGAAGAAATGCGAATATATTTTAAACGAATTGTTCTCTGATTGAATGCAGCGAAAATTTTGTTGATTTTTTGGAGTTGTAAATGTGTATGTTTCTGCTCGTTAATGGAATGTATCATTAACAAGAGAGCAAAGCCGATGATATTGGTTGATGGATTTTGTTTGTTTGATCGTTTGTTTCATTTACGACGTTCAAAAATCACCTTCACCAATGTTCACGTCTTCGTAGTTATTCTCTCCTCACAGCCATCAACTATTTAACCAACTTATTGAGGTTGAACGGATTGCTTATGAACATATGGATGCTATCACACGTCGATAATGAGTGCGATGGAACGCTGATGATGATTTCTTTTCGAAGTTTCATTGATACGCAAAGACGTGTACTTATCAAATTAAGGACTGATCAATGGAATTCTCAATGAAGTTATTAATTGAGAAATGATTGATTTGCTCTTCCTTCTGCGCAAAACGCAGTCTACATTTTAGAAATGCTTGTGTTCTGGTTCCAGAAATAGTTGAAAAGTTGAAATTGCGTGGCTTTTTAAGGATTGATCCATCTGTCGGATCAAAACGATAATTAATCGTTCCAAATATCAGTCCAAAAATGATTTGAGGTTGAAAGAGATGTGCCAACAAAAAATCATTGGTATCTGCAACTGCGGCGGGGCATGCGCAGATGTGATGTGGGGCGGAGAAGCGGTGAACGCCGATAAAACACGGGCAACCGCTGGTACTTTGACATCCGGACCGTCATATCCTGGCTTTTCGCCGTTCCCACCTGGAAAGTTTCTTGTTAGCCCCAAAACTAGCTGTTTAGTTAGTAAGTAATCCGGACAAAGCACGTGATAATAATTCCTCTGAGTCCCCTCTCTTACCACCTTCGAAATTGCTATCAATGAATTGGATTGTCATTGATATTATCAATTGTTATCAATTGAAGTTGTTATCAACTGAACGTTATTATGTTATCAAACTGTTATTGTTATCCGTATAAGCGAGTGCGCAATGATGAATTCGAGTGGTTAATTGTTTGTGAGTTCGATTCTTGACAAAAACTGTCAGCCCTCATTCATTTTTGACAAAAACTGTCAGCCCTCATTCATTTTTGACAAAAACTGTCAACCCTCATTCGTTCTTGACAAAAACTGTCAGCCCTCATTCATTTTTGACAAAAGCTGTCAACCCTCATTCATTGTTGACAAAAACTGTCAGCCCTCATTCATTTTTGACAAAAACTGTCAGCCCTCATTCATTCTTGACAAAAACTGTCAGCCCTCATTCGTTCTTGACAAAAACTGTCAGCCCTCATTCATTATTGACAAAAAATGTCAGCCCTCGTTCATCACTGACAAAAAAAATCGCCTTGTTAGCCCTCATGTTCATGTTTCTTCCTTCCACATCATGTGAAAAACAGCAATAAACATGATAATATACTTGTAATCGCCGGAAAAGAAACGGAAATATGGCTCATGTGCCGAAAGTTAACGAAACACACGCCCACAGTTGTGAAGCATTCCGAGAATAAACGGACTGAAGCTCAAGTTAGCATTTCAACCGTACGCTCTTAGTCTCCACCCAAAATTTTCAATTTAATCCACAAATTCTGCAGCAAACACTGAATTGAATTGGCTTTCCATACTCGGTACCTAATCAATCCAAAAAATTTTTCATCGTATTGATGTGATGTTGATTAAACGATAACTTTGAATTAGAACAAACAATAAAGGAAAATTTGTTGCTCGCGGATGCAATCAAAATCTGCTTTCAGGTTTTTATCTCTTGCTGTCAGTAACAGAGACGTTGATGCTTTCAGTAACACTGCAAAGGATAGGCGTAAACTTTTAGTCTCAGTGATTCAGCTATTTATCAGTTGATGATGGGTTTCAAATACTTTTTTTTTTTCTAAATCAGATTGAGGAGTGTTGACGAACTATGAAGGTTTGCCATTTGATTGGTTAGCTTATCAAAGGTTGCGTCGTGAACTTTTTGGAGTGCCATACTATGCTATCGTACTATATTTGTGCAATATCTAGAATGACAACCTTCTTATCGGAATAACTTTCATTCATCTGTTAATAGACAGTATGCATGAGGATATTTCAGGCTCATATTCGGTGTTACATAAAACCACTTATAATATTCAAGTGATTTTACACGTAAAATATTCATGTTTTTATAGCACTCATAGTGACTGTTATAAATCTGTCTCATTCGCTTTATTGGAGAAATTGCAGAACTTCGGTTGCGTCGAATTATTCTTCTTTTCGTTGGAGATTCGATGATATCACTCCCTTCTTTTATCGTAACGCAAGTGGCTAGCCGATTTGATCAAAATTTCTTCCGACAGTCCATCTACTTCACATAATATCGCCTCTTCTCCTGTGTAGAACGATGAGCATTCACATGTGATTTGTTCTTTGCAAGTTCCGTTACCACGCTTCCAAACCTTACATTTCTTCTCATCACCACTTTTCTCATAAGGTCACGTCTTTGTTAGTTGCATTACTTAGTCATCATGGTATCATTATGTTGTTATTATTATTATCATCATTACTATCTCATTGTTTTTCTCACCATCGTTGAAAATGCGTATCTCAGCGCTGCTTCACAGTTTCATTCTTAAAAGGTATTTTTAAGCTCTCAACCGATCCAGTGCAAGTGATTCTTTTCGATTTTAATTTTTTGACCCGTATTCTCTCGTTATGTTCATTCTTCCTGATTATGCGACGCATCCGATTTGATCAAAATTTCTTCCGACAGTCCATCTGCTTCACATAATATCGCCTCTTCGCATCGCATTTCCAACCGCTTCGCCAATGCCATTGTGCTGTACTCAATTGGTTCTTATGAATCCATTTTGTTTTGGATTACTTCCCATCAGCCTGATTCGAATATCTTTGGTAAAGCGTCATTTTACCGTTCTTCATCAGATGATCGTTGTACCCATCATTAACGCATACTGAACCATCTTTTATCGCTCAGCAACCAAGCACAATGAATGCTGCCTCTTATCGCTGTTATAATCACCATAACATGTGTCTCTATCATGTACCAAAATTTATCAGTATTTCTTGATTATCACAGTCGTTCTTAACACATCAACAATCAGCTGCATTGTTCTTATATCGCTGCAATGACTTACCACCAATCATACGTACAGCTGCGTTGATATCATGCACTGGTATCAAACTCATTATCAGTGTCTCCATTCATTGTCAACTTCATCGTTTCTCAACCTTTTGTGGTTTTGAATGAATTTTTTTATAGTATAGCATGCTGTCCTCAGATTAATTGTTGAAGTTTCACTGCATTTTAATGTCTTTGAAATGAAATTTGTACACCTTTCCTGAACCAATAAAGTACATATTAGTTCGCCCAAAAAATTAAAATAGATCCAACAAATATCGAGTGTCAACTATGGATCCAAAGGAGAGACAGGAGTGAAAGTGGGGAGATTATCTCAAAGAAGGTACGCTATAAAGAATGAGTCAGATATAAGGTAAGAAAGGCGAGTTCGCAAAGAGAATCGCTGATTTCAATAGTGAATGAGGACGTCATCATCGACACAAATCTCGTTTGTGGAATTCGTTACGTACTTTTGGAATTAATATCGAGAGAGAACTAAGAGAGGAACAGCTGGCGAAAGAGATATTGCCATGGGAATTGAGATGTCCGGCAAAGGCGGTACTTGGTGGAAGGTGTTTATCCGAACACTATCGGATGATACCGCTTCATATTTATTCCGAAAAATTGCTTCCGATCGACATATTTCGTGTTATCATTCATTATATTTGCTTGCATACAACTCATCTCTTATGTATAATTTTTGAACTGCATTTCGAATGAGATGGATTATGAAACGGATTACCTATGAGTATTCAACAATATTGCTTAGGAATGTGTTTCGGTAGGAACGATTCGATTTTATATGTAGAATAATAGAGATGTACGCCAAATTAACCAGTGTATAATGACAGTTGATAACCATGTCGATGTTGGATATTATAATAGACGACGACTTCTATGGATGTTCTGTTATGTTGAGCACGGCTCTTCCACCTGAAATTCTCCTCAAATGGTATGAATCAGTTTACGACAAACTACTGCGCGTGATTCAATGGCATATCGGACAGAGATCCATTCCACAGCAAGTTATCGAGAAATGGTGATCATTAATCGGATTTTTCATGCTCATCGATACATTCAGAACGGAATATCAGCATAATTGCTTCGCATTTCCTGAATTTCCTTTAAAATGGTGTGTTGCCGATGATGGTTACTCACTGTTTCTCTGCTAACACAAGTTCTTGTGTTTCACTTTACAGTGACTTCGCAACACACCATCCTCAAAGTTGACGATAACAAGGGACATCTATCTCATCGCAATTCCCCTTAGTAAATCATATACAGTGAGAAGGAGCAAATTTATTTCATGCAATCGACGTTTTGAGTTCACACAACAACAAGGCAATTGTCTCATTTTGACACCCAACCCGAGCTGTCTCAAAACTGCACAGCTTATAGGTATGTGATCCGATTTCACATCATACACATCGCAGACTTCAACATTAGTTCAGTGGACGACGCGTATCAGATGTTTTTTAAAGAAACTGTTCTTGATGGATGGCTGCCTTTTACGGATCGACACGCTGAGCGACGTTTAAGAAAATTTTGAGTACTACGTGTTTTATTGACTAATATATATTATTTGGCGAAAACAATGTGAAAAATATTGTCCAGCATGGCTGATGCTAATTATGACATTATTATTCAATTCTCTCATCAATCAATAGCTCAGAATCTTTTACATTATTATCAAAATCACTGTCTTGTTCAATTGGATATAACAGAGTTCAAAAGAATGACCACATGATTTGATCTATCGTAGAGCACTGATTGGAATGTTATCGTCACTTCCTTGCCGTAGCGTTGTTCGTTATCGTCATTTACATTTCAGAGGATCACTTGACAGAACTTGTCCAATTGCGACAACCGAAGAGTTAACTGCTCTTTATGCCGTTGTTCAGTTGAGAATCGATGAGGATAAAAAAGGAAATGAATGCGTAACAGAATTTGAATTATGCTATGAGGTAAATTATAGCTAATCTTCAACGATTCCAAAGCGTTATGCAACACAAGAGCCTCGAAATGATCCTGTACACCCAATCGCACGTTTCCTCTCTTCTCAAACTTCTGATCATCACCTCTTCTGAGTATGATGTAAAAATTCACATGAGTGATCATTGTTCTTGATAGCCACCTTAATTAATGTTAATATTTCAGCGAAATGATCGTACATATATCGGTTGGAAAACAATCAAAGAGCTCAGTGATAAATATGGTTTTAAAGGAGGGAGATGGATCTTTATGCCGAAACCCAAAAGAGATAAATACCTAAATATGCGTAATCGATCGATAATTGCTATTGAACTCATAAAATGTGGGATCATTTCTTTTTTCTCTTATCAGTTATCTTTTTGAAAGAAATCATTAATGCACGAATTCTATGCGACTAACCCTATGGCTTCAAACCAGTGATGAGCGCGCTATCGAAAAAAAACTAGTTCCTCTAATCACTAATTCGTTTCAAAAAATCATCTTCTTCACTAAAAATAATCCGCTATCAGTTCCGCCAAGCAAAAATATCGAGATATTTTCGTTAAAAGTGCCGCTTTCCGAAAAAATTCCAAGCGTTATGCAACACTCAGATTAATAACAAAAAGTAGCGATATTTTTCAATAAAACGAAAAAATTAGAATTAGGGTTGTAGCTTAAATATGGAGCTCGTAATATTTCCATCGTCGTTCAGTTGATTTCAAATCTCCTTCCTAAGTCTGCAAAAGAAAGAAGGAAATAAACGAGCGATGAATGAAGGAATCTATTTTCCCAATTGATATGCCTACATATTGTGTGTTATAAACATCTGAGTGATTGAGTAGTAGCTGTAGAGATTTCAAAATTCTAGAGGTAAACGCTCTGCATCATAATATGTTCATTATTGACGTTTTTTGAGACTCAAATTACGAATGAATTTCATATTTTTAATTATGCTCCAAGATTGTCATATTTATACCGAATTTGACCTTATCCAAAATTGAATATACATACCAAAACTAGGTGAATACCGAAATTACAGGAGGAGAAGGTATTTAAGAGGACATTTTCACTCATAGCTTTCTTTCAGAACTCATTTTGATCTTCTTTCCTTCACCAGAACTTATAATCAAGAGTAGTTTTGCAGAGTGAGAGAGAAAAGTTAGCCGTGTTCCACAACATCATGTAAATGAATATCCTTCCTCGAAACTTTGGCAAATGCTTGAACCATATTTTGGTAAATCGAATCGGCCGGTATTCCAGTTCAACTACCTCCCAGTGACTTGCTGACTTGAGAACTGACCAAATAAATTTAAACTAAAATCCATGTTAAGGTGACCTACGAATTCATACTGATTCACAAAAATATGGACGTCTCGCAATAGTTCGATGCTGTGATGTTGGAAAAAATAAGCATTCCCTATCAGACGGAGAGTAGCAAGTTAGCAGAAAATTGAAAACAGTTGCTCGCTAAAACGCTAACGAAAAAAACCGCACAAGTTGTCGCTATGCCGTAAAAAAGTTATTCACTGCTAATTTCAACTATGTAGGAAAGTATTGAGAAAACAGTAGCTCGACTAGTAGAGGAACAGCGCATATCGCTCCGTTGCCCACCTGCGCATATTGCTCTACACAGCTATCACTTACTCTAGTTGAGCAAGTTAAGAATGGTATTCAAAAAATCTTCCGTTTAACAAGTTCAGAGAATTTGTTGAACCGAATAATAGAAACTTTTCGTAATTTAAATGCTTTTTCTGTGATTCCGTAATCGCGACAAGTACCGAGAGTCCCACCTGTAGAGACTGTGTCTAGTTTAATCGATGTATTTTAACATTCACTGTGATTATAACAGTTTCTCAGATACGGTTTCTCAATTTTGTAATTTCTTGAAACCAGGCAGAGGTTTCGGCGATGCTGTTGCTTTCATCATTTCTACAAATCTGCTCAGCATTTTCGCGAATCCACTCACATTTTCACGGATATCCCGATCATGCTAAGGGTTAAGATGAGAATTCGATGATAGCTAACAAACGGTCAACAAATTAAACGTTGATTTCGTTTCTTTGAAGAACCTTCTTATTATGAGCTCAGATTAACGTTTAAGCCTTCTTTTGTGGCAAGTTTGCCGAATGTGGATATGTCGACGAGATAATCTATCGTAATCATCAACGTCCGCCTCCAAATTGCACATTCTCGATTGTAAATGCTTATACAATATTCAATACGAAAGTGTTCACAGGGCCTGTTTGCGTCAAGGTTAAGTCTCAATTCCGGTTTTGTAATTTCTTGAAACCAGGCAGAGATTTCGGCAATGCTGTTGCTTTCATCATTTCTGCAAATCTGCTCAGCATTTTCGCGAATCCACTCAAATTTTCACGAATATCGCAATCATACTAACGGTTAATATGAGAATTCGATGATAGCTAACAAACAGTCAACAAATTAACTTTTAAACACTCAAAAGATAAGCGATACGTTTAGCAAATCAAGACACATTCAACGAAAAGTGCACACAACAAAATATCTCAAAAGAATTCGCAAATGATCCCTACAACTTTTCAAGAACCATTCATTGCAGACCATCTCATTCGGTGTTGTTGTCATATCCACATTTCAGGAAGATCCTCAGGTTGATCAGGTTCGAAAGTTTTTGTTAGAATTGAATATACTGCGACCGAATCGTATAAGCTATATGAAGTACAAGGCAAAAATCTGTAGGTAAGGCATACAAATATTGTGATGATTCTTACGTTTAACAGTTGACTGTGCAAGAGTGGATATGCGTCGGTAATGTATAATTAGTGCTTGCTGAGTCTCAACCTTTTGAGAACCATTTTTTTGAAAATTTCACGTTGTTTCCATTCAGCTCTATCGTCATAATGAGGAAAATGAACGGTGTGTTCAACGGTGTAATAATCAACGGTGTGTAATGAGAAATAGAAATGCTTTACATCTGGAAGTAGCACTAACACTTTGATTAAATTTTTCATTCAGTGTGTGTCACATAACGAGAGATGTGAACGTGAAGGTACCCGAGAGTGGTCAGTTAATCCATTTTGATCCGCATATTTACTACGCTGATGTCAGAATCGGTAATCACACCACGTTTTTCATCCCAAAATGTCCTTAACGTATTCAACAAATTCAGCAAGTCTCAGCTCTCATGCACCACTCAGAGTGAAATAAAGGGAAATTTCTAAAGCTGAAGAAATCTTGTTTCTGCTTATAAATCAGCTGGATATGGAATATTCTCGTTTATTAAAAGCCTTTTCCACAATTCTTAGTTACTTGCAGGAGAACATCCGAACAGATGCGGTTGCCAATGCAGTTTTCCACCAAATGAATAGATTAGCTCGTAGAAAGTGAAACGAGGGATCAAATGAGCCATAACCCACGAAATTCGTGCAGTGTCATCCTCCATTGTGTTATAAAACTATCTCACGATCAACATATCACGTTGTTTTCCTTAATCACTTTTGAGGTGAAACTAAAAGCTTTCCGTCGTCGATTCGATTAACTTTGATTAAACTCTTTGGTATTCACTCACATCACGCTCGTCACTGCGTGTTTTGCAAGTTCCATCTGCAATTTCATCCACACTTGTCGAAGTGTTTAACCTCGACGTTCGACTGAATATATCAGCACAATTTTCTGATTAAATGCAGTGAAAATTCTGTAGGTTTTTGTGTTTGTAAATGTATTTGCTGATGTTCATTGATGATACGTATCTTTAACAAGAGGACAGAGCCGATGATGTTGGTTGATGGATTTTGTTTGCTTGATTGTGTTTGTGACGTTAGTGGTGTTAGCTTTTGTTGCTGGTGCGAAGACGACAATTAATAATATAGTTTATCCACTCTAATAAATAAGGGCGATAATGATGATTGAGTAGCGTGATGATACAACTGGTGAAGGGATGACGATTGCGGAAGATGCCGACGATGGCGAGTACAACACTACTATAACTGCGAGTGACAACACTGACCACGCTAACAACACACTGACTGACACTGGTACACTGACAATGAGACCGATACTGACACAATAGTGATGGGATCCGACCGAAAGTCGGTCGGAAAAATCCGACAATTTCGGTCGGAATTCGGAATTACGACTGTCGGAACGCTGAAATGCCAATTCGATCGGAATTCCGACTGTCGGAATGACGAAATGCCAACTCGATCGGACTCCGACCGAACGATATTTCGCTCGCACCATCACTACTGTGAACACAAAATCAAGCACTTGAACCAGTTTCAAATCAGAAAATAAGCGAAAGATTGACGGCATTTTGAACCAGTTACATACAAAATATATTCTTTCTACACTACCTATATTCCAGTTGCATTTTATCAGGATCTTATCGTATTAATTTCAGCATGTAACGCATTCGTTAGGGAAACTAGATTCAGTTGAGCTTCTAAATAATTCCTTTTAGCTACCCTAATTCAACCAACTCTGCGATCAATTCCATCCGAACAGAACTTTTTCTGTTTCCCAGGTACTGCAGAAAAGCATGGATTTAGAGAATTATGTTAGAAATACCTCCATCGAAGCATTCCACATCGCTTCTCAAAAATGTTCTTTTCCTATAAAGGAAAAATCCTTTCAGATATGCTGTTGCACATTCAAACTTCTGACGGAATGACCTTTGACCGTACAGATTTATCGCACTTCAATATTCGATCGATGAAGACTAATTGTATGGTTGATTATCGAATATCTCTCCATTTCAAACAGTGCTTTTCGAAGGCAGAAGAGTAATTTCCAAGTGGATGAAAACGCTGATTTTGCATTTGTGTGCCTGCATTGAATCAGAGTTGTTGTAGACGTAACTGACACATTATGAAATTAACGATTCGACAGGAATGTGGTATGATTACGCTTAGGTTCGCTTGTTGATATTTCATTCGGATAGGTGACACGGGTAGAGAAGTTTAATTTCCTGTTTTATCGAGTCATGCGAAAATATTGTCATGAATGGGCAATATTTTCAAAAAGCTATAGCGAATAAACTAGCAAATACGTAACAAAGAATATAATTTTATGGTATGACCAAGGCAATGAATTTATGCATAACGGCCGTAATTTTGAATAAATTAGCGACCCACCTGATCATAGATTGGAAATAAATTTATGCAAGTAAACAATTTTTTCGATCTATTCGCGGAAGTAAATGAACAGTCACTGATGGGAAGTAACTCCGTTTTCGATGAATTACTTGTCGATAGATTAACAAGCTCAGTTGCAGTCCAGAATCAAACGCAATGCAGTTGATTATCGGTTTCCTGTTTCTTCTTGCTTCTCATGAGGCTACCACTCTGAGAGGTATGTTACACCTTGATAGCGATTGAAATGAATGTTCGAATGGTTGGAAATCAGCTTAGTGAGATTTGAAACGTTTCTGAATGATGAAGTGCCAATTAATTTTGCAGATTGTTCTTATGAGAGATGGGTGTGCATCAACAAGTATAATATGGATTGTTTGATGAATGACATGCGCTGTTATGGAGACTTGATTTGTAAACGGAAATATGGTGACTGTTTGAAGGAGATCGAAGGTGAGTTTAAATCCGAATTTTTGCGTTATCAATGCAGTTGCATTTACGTTGTTACGCTGCTTTTTCGTTGTTTACGCTTAGATTATGTTCTTGAACATCGACGATGGCTTTCAGTTGGAAGAACTGAATCAGCCTCATCAAGGAACTCATTCCAGTAGGTCTGACGAGTCGGTTGCCAGCGACCGAAATTCACTGGCGACGAACGAACGCAATTCTAATACACAACACGGCAATTTTAGGTTTAGCCAATCCGTCCACATCTCGTCCATCCACGTGAGACTGAAACTACTACACCAGTCAGTGATGTGATGTGATGTCCCAAACGCTAACACGGGCCACATTTTGTTGCTTTGAGCGAACCGCGATCGCTGAATCATTGTTGTGATATTTTATGAAACTAATCACTGAAACAACTACGATGCATCATTTCACGTGTTCATCTGTTGTTGCTTGTTGCTTCTTATTGTTTGAGATAACGTGTCGCGGAACGTTCTGTTTCGAAAATTCTGTTGAACCTTACAAATTTTTAACATGTTTTATAAATGTTTGACCGCAATTCCATACATGCAAAATCGATTCAACCGTCCAAGCATGTTTCCATTTTGAGTAAAACCTCACGAGAAGCGAGAAGAAACAGGCAACCGATAATCAACTGCACTGCGTTTGATTCTGGACTGCAACTTAGCTTGTTAATCTATCGACAAGTAATTCATCGAAAAGGGAGTTACTTCCCATCAGTGACTGTTCATTTACTTCCGCGAATAGATCGAAAAAATTGTTTACTTGCATAAATTTATTTCCAATCTATGATCAGGTGGGTCGCTAATTTATTCAAAATTACGGCCGTTATGCATAAATTCATTGCCTTGGTCATACCATAAAATTATATTCTTTGTTACGTATTTGCTAGTTTATTCGCTATAGCTTTTTGAAAATATTGCCCATTCATGACAATATTTTCGCATGACTCGATAAAACAGGAAATTAAACTTCTCTACCCGTGTCACCTATCCGAATGAAATATCAACAAGCGAACCTAAGCGTAATCATACCACATTCCTGTCGAATCGTTAATTTCATAATGTGTCAGTTACGTCTACAACAACTCTGATTCAATGCAAGCACACAAATGCAAAATCAGCGTTTCATCCACTTGGAAATTACTCTTCTGCCTTCGAAAAGCACCGTTTGATACTGAGAGATATTCGATAATCAACCATACAATTAGTCTTCATCGATCGAATATTGAAGTACGATAAATCTGTACGGTCAAAGGTCATTCCGTCAGAAGTTTGAATGTGCAACAGCATATCTGAAAGGATTTCTCTGAACTGAAACGATACAACGGTCTACATGAACCAATCAGCAATCATTTCAATCGAACAATCACCGTTCCCAAAGCATAATCTATCAGCTACGAGCATATAAACTAACACAGTTATCGATCACCAATAGAAATGATCAATTTGGTGCGTTATCTGATAACGACTAAAATGGAAATCATAATCTCTGACGATAATACCTTCATTCCAGAACCGCAAATAATATGGAAAAAGTTGTTTACAATCAGTTGACTGCTAAGACAACAAAAGAAAAATGCATCTTTGGTGTGCTCTATGGTTAAATCTAAACCCAAATGTAAACCTAATTAAAGCTAATTCAAGGAGTCCGCACCACAACTCCCTGAGGCATCACAATCTATTCAGAGAGGTTATCGTCAACCTATTCAGGTGACTTCAAATCATACCGTGGAAACGCTTTATTTGTCGATGACAGAACAGTTAAGACGACTGCTACTTAAAAACCGCACTTCAGAATTCAGTTATTCGAAAATGAATTCGTTTCTCGTCATTGAACATTACCTTTACAAATAATGCTTATCCAAATGCCTCTTCACATTCCGAAAATAAAATGGTGTTAAAGGTGAATTATCACAATTGCAATCAGCATCTACGCACTACCTAATCTCTACTTTCAGAAAAACACATATTTTCTCAAGCGATTTTGCTTTCTTGGAATGAGCGCCTCTCACCTAGTTGAGATACCTCAAGAAAGCAAAATCGCTCGACAAAATATATATTTCTCTGAAAGTAGAGATTCTAAGCAATCAAATGGTGCAAAGAAATTTGCATGTTACCGCGCAAAGCTGAGGGTACTGGTACCTTGAAGATTTTAACGCCTATATTGCTGTATTAATGTATAGCATTGATCTATGGTGATACAATGCGCACTGAATGAGTGCCTCTGCGCCATTTGAGATGGCTTCAGAAAAATAGCTATATCTCGTCAATAAAGCAAAATCACTCAACAATATATATGTTTTTCTGAATTGAGAGATTCCGCTGGATCGACTGGTGCATAAATATTTATATGTTATTGGGCAAACTTGAGGAGACGGTAGGCTCGAAGATGGCAAACCGCATTTCATTAAGAAAACAGCTATATATCGTCAAGAAAGCAAAATCGCTCGACAAAATATATATCTCTTTGTAAGCAGAGATTCTGAGCAATCGAATTGTGCAAAGAAATCTATATGTTACCGGGCAAAGCTGAGGGTACTGATACCTTGAAGATTTTAACGCCTATATTGCTGTATTAATGTATAACATTGATCTATGGTGATACAATGCGCACTGAATGAGTGCCTCTGCGCCATTTGAGATGGCTTCAGAAAAATAGCTATATCTCGTCAATAAAGCAAAATCACTCAACAATATATATGTTTTTCTGAATTGAGAGATTCCGCTGGATCGACTGGTGCATAAATATTTATATGTTATTGGGCAAACTTGAGGAGACGGTAGGCTCGAAGATGGCAAACCGCATTTCATTAAGGAAATAGCTACATCTCCTCAAGAAAGCAAAATCGCTCGACAAAATATATATTTGTCTGAAAGTAGAGATTCTGAGCAATCGAATGGTGCAAAGAAATTTATATGTTACCGGGCAAAGCTGAGGGTACCGGTACCTTGAAGATTTTAACGCCTATATTGCTGTATTAATGTATAACATTGATCTATGGTGTTTCAATGTGCATTGAATGAGTGCCTCTGCGCTAATTGAGATGGCTTCAGAAAAATAGCTATATCTCCTCAAGTAGAGCAAAATCACTAGAACAAAGATATATGTTTTGCTGAATTTAGAGATTCCGCCAGATGGATGGGTATACGATTTCGTGACGCTTCGTGATTGGTCAATCTGCGTGATTGGTCAATCTGCGGAATGTGTTGTTAGGCAGAATATCGTCAATCTTACGATATTCTGCCTGACAACACATTCCGTAACGAACAGTTTGCCTAACGGACAGTTTGCCTAACGGACAGTTTGCCTAACGGACAGTCTGCCTAACGGACAGTTTCCCTAACGGACAGCTTCCCTAACGGACAGTTTGCCTAGTGGACAATTTGCCTAACGGACAGTTTGCCTAACGGACAGGTTGCCTAATGGAGCTGTCTTATGGGCGTGTCAGATTGTTTGACGCAACCGTTCAAAACGTTTTGTGAGTGTTCATCTCGTGGCCATTATTAGTATACCTCTACACGTCGACGTCGGTGATTTTGATGGCTTCTGACCAATGAAGTTGCCAAGAGCAAACAACACGTCTACTTTATCTTTATCACCGGTGGTGGACAGTTTGATACAGCAATCTCCTTCAAGGAACTATGTTCGTATTATTCTTGTGTTTGCCATTTGCTGACATCCTATGGAATTCTCATAATTTGTATAGTCACTGAATTATCGTACAAGAGTTGTTATGTACGAATTTCATGAATAAGCATTTGTAAAAGCAAACTTGTGAAGCATTCAGATCACTTCGGAGTACTTTATCGTGAACGTTGTTGCTGAGGAATGTTAGGTTCGTCAATAAGAAGTATTCCGATTCCCCTGAGCGTGCTGTCATTGAAGGAATCCCACTTTTTCACATTTTCACAATCCGCTCACCCTTGCGCTACTAATAAGAGGAGTACATTGTTAATGTTTCGTGATGTTCCCTGAACTTGTTCATGTTTCAAGACTGAAATCAATGGAAAATCTGGTAAATTGTCTAGATGCCGCTATTAGTATGAATACTGGATTGATCATCGATGATCGCATTTGTGAAGATAATCTGAAGGAAATTTGAAATCGACATGAACATGAGTTACTTTAAAGTGGGAATCATAGGTTAGCTTGAGAAGGTTTTACCTACATTTACCACACAACCTTTTTTGTTATGAACCCCACATGGAACTGTCTCAGTAGATTAAACTGTTCAAAAATCCTCGAACCTCAGCTAGCGGATCACGAAGCAATTGAGCATTGTTTGATGTCGCTGTGAGAAATCACTTCAATAGGCCGTGAGACTATACTTGCTGTTTCACACAAACTATGAATGTTTTCACAAGACATGAATTTTTTCATGTATTCATTGACCTGTCTACGCCTATATTCGCTATTCGCTTTCTTCACAGAGCTTCAGACCTTGTGAGAATTCTTGAATTATTCTTTCCTCACTGGCTTCTGAATGCAGTGAGCTTTCCCATTTTAGTCTGTCATCTTTTAAATATTGTATTCAAATAGACTGTCATCTTTAAAGTTCAATGTTTTGAAGATATTGTGGAAGATAAATATTGTGACTGATCGCCGCTTCACCTATCAAGACATTTTTCAGAATTTGTTTCCAGTTTTATCGAAGACATTAGGAGATCGTGTATCGATTGTAGGTATCACTGTAATATTGTGATGGGGATCATTTCAAGCTTTCTTCACTGTTTTCGGCCTGAAAATGCAATGAATGGCGAAGATGTTGAACATGAAGCTTTCTGATGAAACATTAAAATAGTCCATTCATCAAAATGCAATCAAATCAAAATCCCAAGTTGTTCCGTTCTCATCAAGACGGTTGCGATGAAAATGTGCTTAGCTGAATGATTACAGTAATCATACATGATTTGGTGACAGTTTATAATTACGGTAATAAGTACAGTAATTACAGTAATCATATAAGGCTGTCTGATACTTCAAACTGCATGAACTTTTTAATCGCACTGTCTTTTTTGATGACCTACAGATGCATTACAAAAGGAGTGGTTCCCTTATGTGATAGGTGTGGCAGTCAGGTTCACACAGCTGAACATCTTACGTTTTCTGAAGCTTCAACACAAAAGTGATTGAAGAAAAGTTTCCGAACGAGTATCGATTGATGAGAAGAGGGTGTAATCGAAGCTGATAACATGAAATCAATCGTATCATTTGCAGTGAAGCTTAGAGAATGCATTGATAATGTCCATAAGAGCATCGCGACTAGCTGTGTTATCTTTATTCATCAGTGTGTCTGCCGATTCGAACCAGTTGAATCAGTCATCCGAAAACTTGACCGCAACCTCTGTATATCCGTGTTCTTATGAAATCAATGGATTGTTTTGCCGTAAGTTTCGTTCATTGCATTTTCGGCTCCTTTTTCTCACCAGCTATTCCTTATGTAGTTTGTAGTTCTGAGTTAAGGAAAATTCAAGAGAACGAAAAGAAAATTTCTTGAGAAAGTTCTCGTCATTATTCAGTTTCAATTTCATCAGCAAGTTTGTTTCATTTTAAGCCTATAAGGGAATGAACACTAGAACAATTGCTGTTAATCAAAGACGCACAATGAATATCAAGGACGCGCACTTGAATTTCCAAATTCTAGGTGTCAGTATAAATTTCCTCAAATAATTATCTCGTCAGTAAGCTCTGTCGAGCTTTATTCTTTTGGGCAGTGAGCATGGTTTTCCTTCTTTCATTGGACAGTAAAATGGTACTGTAAAGAAAATGTTACTCCAACTGAATGTGGATATGAGCAAAGAATGATTGGTAGCAAATGAACTATAAAAGAATACCCAAACGTAAATATAAAAATTGCAAATTATTTTGGAATTGTTGAACCGTTCGGTTAGAGCCTGCTTGAAAGATTGTATATGAATATGAGAATCTCTCAGCGACAGTCAGGCTTGTTAGCGAAATTCGACCCTCCATTTGGAGTCACGTAAATGAGTTGCAGTGAAGAATCCTAGATTAAATCTTAGATTCACTGAATTGCTGTATGTGCAAACAACAAATCGAAAAACTGAATATAACATCACATTAAACATTGTTAAACACTGAGTTAAACATTCTAGCTGTTGCTCAAATCAGCAATATTGCTTTGATGTTTCATGTGTCTAACCATACTTTTCTTTCAGCATTGTACTTTACAAACCCAAGTCAAATTTTTGAACTCGTAACACTAACGGTGAGTGTATTATCGGTCTCGTTGATGTTGTTCTTGGTTGTGATACCTTTACCGCTGAATAATACTTCGCTCAACTTGTATAATCTCAATATCTTCGTCGCAGTAACGCCAATGCTAGTAATGAAAGTTTTTTGGTTGGTAACAATTTATGGGAGATACTATGGCTGGCAATCGCATTTTTTAAAGTAATCTCTCGTTTTCTTTCTGTAGTAATTTTACCTGCACTTTGTGACATTGCATGATTCTGTTATTATTATTATCACTATTATTTTGTTATTATTATTTACAACACTGGAACTACTGATTTCCTGTTTCTCCCACTCTCATGTTCGACCCACTCAGTTTTGTCTATAGTCACCTTCCGTTCTGTTCTACCAAAACAGAAATTAACAGCTTTAGAATTTGTGGTACGAGAACAGAGCGCAGCACAACTTCTTCAGAAAGCAAGTGTATAGAATGGAACTGAGTGTTTGACTAAGCGAAACAAACACAGTAGGATATTTCATCAAAAATGTAGAACATAGACGTCATTATTTGGAACCATGCACAGCCAGTTCGGAGGATTTGAATAAAATTTACTTTCGCATCATTTCTCTTCAGTCGATAAAACCTACTTGTTTTGGAGTGATGCGGAGTCTTCGAACATTAATGATTTCGTAGCTCTCTGATTGAAAAAAAAACAAACTGAAAAACAATGTCAGTTTGTTTTTTTTTTCAAAGAAAAGCTTTATTTCGATTCGTGATGAACTGATGTGAACGTAAGTTACAAATTCAAACCGTAAAAAAGTACGTCGGAATTATTATTCATTGATTTCTATTCGGTCCGTCAACGTATATTATGGCGCTTTCTTCTGAACCAAAGTCAATCATAGCAAGATCACTGAAAGCATATTGTTCTGATATTTTTTACTTGACGATTACCTTATCAATTCAGCATCTTCGTGGATTATGCCAGCGCGTTTGTGATCGCTATTTACGCCAGCAGTTTTCGTATTCTCTCCATCATACTTCTGTCGTCGATTTTTTGTGCATATAAGCTTCCATTCGTGCACAAAAAGCATTTTAATATCAGGTGCGCATGGTTTTTTGCGGATGTTTTTACCTTAAATGAGTTGGCTAAGATCACTCCGATCGAACAGCTCCCTCTTCAAACTCTCTCTGCAATATTTGTGTTGACGATCAAAGTTTTGTGAGGGATTCAAAAAATCGTGTATGCATAACTTCATAGCAAGTTTTGTTGAGGTCTTTTGGAGTTATCTCAAATGCTATCGTTTGCGTGGTTGAACTGATTCTAGAGGATGAGCATGAAATGTGAATGTTACTCAATTGCACAAAATTATCGTTTTATTACAATGACTCATCGACATTAACAGAAGATGGAAAATATATTTGGTAGTGTTCGATGTGGCGTGTATTTTATTCGCTGTGTTTTATTCGATAAAAATAAATGATTATACATCGGATATGGCTACGTATGTTCTTCTACCAATATTTATTGTGAATCCTCTTGTCACTGGAGTCGTCTCAATAGCTGTATGTGATCATTTTATTTAATCTCTACAAATGATTGAAGAGAAGAGATTGAGCAGATTATTTCGAGCGAATGTGTCTTGCTTACAATGTCACGTTTAGTGATGTCTCTATTCCAGTTAAACTATTCTGTTCCTGTTCTATTCCAAGGACGAAACTATTCATTTGGAATAGAAAACAGTTTTCAAAAACGTGGAATAGAAACATCACCAGTCACGTTTCAGTGAAATGGAATGTAAAAAAGTGAGAAAGGAATTTTGAGTTCGTGAGGAGCTCATTTGTACTCTAAGAATTTGCTCTTGTTGATAGAAAATTCCACGATGTGATCCATACAATTGTTCTAAATCACGTATGAATGTGCCTCAATGCACTTACATGATTTTTGGAGGCTGATGTAGAGCTGGGAAATGGGTTTCAATTGACAGATTTTTTCAGTTGCCATCGAAAATGCAAGTTTTGAGCGTTGGTCGATTCCAGTGACCGAAATTCTGGGTCATCAATTTTCTATAGACACTAATTCAGTGACAAACCCCGAATCTATTTTTTTCGGACCGTCGGTCGACGGTCACTGAAATTCGGTTACCCATGGTTTAAACGTATTATTAGTAGCCGAACACAGATAGTATAATCCATGAATATGTTTAGATGTGGCTCGTCATCGAAACTTGTTAAAATTCCTCAACCAGTTGCAATGCGCAGTTAAAAATAGTTCACATTTCAGACTGTATGGGTGATTTTCGATTATTATTGGAATCGACAAGCCGCGCAGAGGACGCATTTGAATCAGAAAGAGTTCAAGCAGTTGATTTTTACGACTATTTATGCGATTCCTCCGAACATCTGCAACATTCCCAGCATGTGTGAGTTGGTCATCCTGCCTTGTTGAGCATGCCAATGCCATCCGCCAACTGTAGACTTTCAGCAATTATCATCGAATCTGGGGAAAAATCAAATTATGATCACCAATTTCGACGCTACATTAGCAGAAAGTTCAAGCAACGAAATTTCGAATAATTGACGAAGGAAGGCTAGTCAAGTAATAGATGCAAATGATTCCGTTTTGAGCAAATATGTTGGAGACTTTCTCTTGGTATTTTGCAGTGATAAGTAGCTCCGTTAATCACTCATTCGAAAAAAATATTTTTGTTCGGCTAAAAATAATTCGCTATCGCTGTTATCGCATAGAATACAATCTGCCACTTGGTCTCTTATAAAGTCCATTATTTGGCATGCATTCTGTTGCGATCTTCATATTTTGAAATAGAAATTTTCGATCTAATGTTTTGAAAGTTTTATTCACCAAAAGTTGTTTCAAAGTTCACGAATGAAATAACGATAAGTTTCGAATGTCTGCATGAATATACCATATATGATTTAAGCGAAGAATTTTTTGCTTAAGTTTTCTTTTTCGTCCGAGAATCGCTGATTAACTTGCCTATTAATATTGTTATCATAATGATCCGATCGATTGCAGTGGTGGCTTACTGTGTTGTGATATCGGAATTTGATGATTCCCCTTCTCTGACACAATTTTATGACAGAATGCAAGCGACGAACGTAAGTGCCCAGTGGGATCAATTAATATTTCAGTCATTATTTCAATTAATAAATGGTTTCAGCACGTGAACTATATTTCTTCTTGCTGCACTCCCGAATTTCGTTCAGTTCTGAACATTTTCATTCGTGAAATCCAGTGATCATGAAAGTACACGGCAGAGCTCTTCTATACGGATGCAGAACGTTTTGATACTATCATATTGATACGTCAAAACCGCGAGGACTGGATGCTTCAGATTAGCTCACGCGTGTTCAAACCAAAGGAAGAGTCGTTCGTAGGCCTTAGAAACATAACTGGGAAATATGAGAGCTGGATGTTTCAAATTGTTCTGGACAACATTTTTCTGATTTGTAAAATCAAGTCAATACAGCTGCAACATCTTATTTTATTCTATACAAAGCTAATAAAGGCATTTAAAAGCGCTATGCTGGCTGAATAGAAACCACTCACTGATCACAAACCATATTGTGTAAATTATGAGTCAGATTTTCACTTGAAATGCTCTTCATCGTTGCTGAATACTTTCAAAATTGCGTATATGATGTTATGAATAACAAGTTCGAGTCGTATGGACAATTGATAGAATTTTACGCATTTCAGGTTATTGCTGTCCAATTATCGCCGATTATTCTCGTATTTTCAACAATAATTTGCTTTCCAACCTATCGAAAGGAAACAATCAAACTGCTCAGATGTTGTCAAGGGAAGAATAATGAAAATACGAGTCGTGAAGTATGTTGCACTGAACTGAAGAAAAGTAATCCTCAACCCTCAGGGCTAATGAAAACTGGGAATGTTGGTGATAAAACTTCTGCAAGAAGGCCAGGCTGGACTTGATAATGAGAGATAGTCCATAAGAGATAGTCTTAAGTAGTGTTCGTCGGGGACTCCGACGGGGAACGCGAGGAGAGCCCCTCCCCGCGCGCAATTTACTCCCCGACTTTTTCGCGAGGATCTGCTCCCTTCGTCCAGTTTTCTCCCCGCGGAGACCCCCTCCCCGGGCGATCTGCTCCCCGACTTTTTCTCGTGGACTACCCCGTCCAGTTTCGCGAACCTTCGCGAACAATCAAGTGAAAATGGCGAAATACCGCTGCAACACTCCCAATATTGTCTTGTTGCTTGCTTGGAAATGTGAGTAGAAGGTGTTTGGCTCAAATTTTGTTCGATTAGGGCGATCAGTTGTTTGAATTCTTGAAGTAACTGAATTTAGAATGCCCAATATGGAACTTTCGGCTCGCCTGTCATCTTAAAAAAATCAAATATTGCTAAGGGGGAAATGAACAATGGCAAGTGACATTTTTCAAGGATATAATCATCGAGATCCAAAAACTTGTCGTGAACAATGGTTTCTTAAGTTTCCAACCTGTCATTCATTTGAAAATTCATGATTTTGCACTCAAATCAACTGAGTTATTGACCAACTGATTGTGATTTTTTCGATATCAGAAGTATGAATCTATTATTCAAAAAATCGATGATGTTTCCGGTAATTGTTGTTGAGGTATTGGATTATTGGGGGCGTGAGTTAATGTGAAAATGATACGATATTTGAAATAATAAGATAGGATAAAACTGATAAGATAGAGATGTGAATAAAGTCTAACCAATTTATTGTGAGGTTTTTGAATGGTAGCAACATGTTATTTAAGGCTGCAGTCGTGTGCGCTTCATCATTGATAAATGATTTCATTTCACTCCCAAAGGTGCACATCGGGAGGAAAATTCTATTTAAAAAGCTAAAACGGAATTTTCAATGAAACTCCTTAAAACAGAAGAAAATCTTTCAAAAATTGAAATTCTGCTCAAAAATTCAACTGAGATGTTCCCCGTTTTCCACGTCGGGGAACACGGGGAGTGGTCATTCCCTGACGGGGTCCCCCTCCGCATGATTTGCTTCCCGTCTTTTTTGCGGGGAATCCCCCCTGCCCGTCCGAAAAAACTGCTCCCCGACGAACACTGGTCTGAAGTAAGGAGAATATGATCACAAAAAGTCGGGAGAAGACATGGAATTGCTGGAAAAAATTCGTCTAGTCGCATAGGCAGCGCAAACAACACAGAAGTGACTTTGATCTAATGAATCAAAATCATTTTGATTCATCGCTGTTGCGTTGCTTTGAGTCATATTTAGGCAAAACACCTAGCACTCATATCGGCAACAAAGAGGAATTTTGAGCCGAAGGTTTCGAATGAAGTTATATCAGAACATCCAACTAGACACGCCATCATTTTCATTAACCAACAACGTATCATATTGTTTTCGGCTCGCGGAGGCTCGAGTTGGCCCTTTTGGCCAACCCGATCTTCGCGAGTCACAAAAATAACGTTTTGAAATACCGAATTTTAGTTTCCTTCACCGATATACATTTCTAAAATTTTTGTGCAACTCTGAATTTTCATGCATCTCAGTTTTTGCCTGCACTTTGAAACCTTGTTTCCTGATTTGTGTCCGTTCACTGTTGAGCGAATACATTCAGTGTTCTACATGATTCCTTATAACTTCTTTGCAATGACTCTTATCGCTATTTCCATCTGGAGCGATAATGATTCGGCGGTTGAAACTACGAATTACAGTCTAATCAGTTTGGAGCAACTCGTAGCATGCACTGAGTTGTTAGATGATTTACGCATGTGGAAAGTGAGCCATGCCGAAACATTCAGGTTATTTTGAATTAAGAGTCAGTTTGAGACTGAATCAGAAGTTAAGTTTTTCTGCTCACGAAATCTTCGAAGATTTTGAAGCAGATTTCAATTCTGTCATGTGGTTTGTTTCGTTTCGTCACCAAATTTTAGCATATTTTCTTGGGGAATCCGCTGAAGGCTCACTTATAGCTGTGGGAAGTTTTCATTTTGGTTTAGTTCACTTTTTGTCGGAAATTCACGAAAACTCGCCACTACATACAGTTCTCTTGCCTGTAATGAAAACACGTCAAACAAGATGATGTATGGTGATAATAGTGCCAAGCAACTTCATTCTGATCAGTATATAGTGAGGTTTAGGCTTTGACTTATGCTTAAGACTGGGTTTAAACCCATAGGGCTTAGCGTAGTCTTAAGCTAAAGCTCACCCCTGGTTTAGGCTTAGGTTTGAACCGATTCTTGCCTCAAGCTTAGGCTGAGGCTTATTCTGGGCCTTCGCTGGGCTTATTAGCCACAAAAATGTGGGCGACGGAAGGTTTCAGAAACCACCAATATTTATTTGCACCATTAATTACCGATTTCTTCAGCTTTGCTTTCTGAGGATACAAAAATCAACTGAACGCATAAATTTCTCTTGAGTCATGACTATTGTTAACTATAAACATGGTGGAAAACAAGTACTGCCTAATGAACAACAGTTGTTCCGATTATGAAACCATTCGGTGGCGTGCATTCCAACTATTTATACTTTTATATTCTCTCTCACTATTTATAGATTCCTTATTTTTGTAGCGATCAATTTATAATATTATTTATTTATCATTTCAGTGATTTCCGAACACATACTTCCCTTTTTTATTATGCGTATGATGAAATTGATTCTTGCTGGTGATAATTCTCAAGGAAACATCACCTCTACGCAACTCGTAATACGTGCTCCATTCCCTATAAATGTTGCAGTTATTCCCACACGTATTTGTGCACTGAGCCTGCATAATGTGCATGAAGACCTCAATCCTACGCCCAATTAACCGTTTCTTCCTCTCCTCATCCTTCCGTGATGATGTCGTAATATGCTGAAACATTGAAAGGGAGCACACGTTCCGAGCTTCGCAAAGGTGACCCTTAGTTGTCAGCTGTCACTATCAATAACTTATGTGTATTTATAGCAGCGTATTCGTTGCTTTTACATGTTTCTGCATCTATTCGAAATGTGAGCGCATAATGTATTACGTATTGATGACTTCATGTAATTTTGTAACCTTTTCAATTCGATAAACATGTTTCTATCCAATACACAAACGAACGTTTTGCATCGCTGCTTCTGCAAACTGGTTGGATAAATCTTTTTATTCCGAGTTATGTGTCTTCACGGTACACAACTAAACATGATGTCAAGTAATACGATAGAAGCATCCTCGAAAATTCTTATGGATCTTCTGTGTTATCACGGATCTGAGCGGTGCACTTTCAGTCATAGCTATAGCTCGCATGGCAACCACATGGAAAGATGATTTATAGTTAATAAAGGCATGACTCGGGCTCGACAACATCAGTATTTTATTGGCACATGATTCGTTTGTGAGAAAAATTTCCCCAGTCAGAAAGACGTGAGTTCACGACGTACCAAGTTCCGACCGAACATTCTGCCAAAAAGTTTCGCTCGAAACCGAATAGTGTAACAATCAAAAGAAAGTTATATATGGGGATGACCAAGTGTTCTCGGTTTTGATCAGTTTTGGTGAGGGAGACAAGTTTCACGTTTCTCACGAAAGCACAATTTCACTATCAGCAGGTGACCATATCTAATCGGGAAACAGCGTTCTATCAGAGTTCCGAGAATGAGGATGTAATGGAATCGACCAGTTATAACAAAATTCTCATCATCACTCATGTTCATCGCTAGGATTCGCCTTCTGTTTTCTCATAATTCGCTAGGAAATCACCACCGCATCACGTTCAAATCAAGCGCAGATGGCAACAAAAAATTGAGACATCCGTTTGATTGTTGGAAAACATCAAGAATGCTTAATATTGGTGAATATTTTAACGGTTCATCGAATTTCAATGAAACCATGTTGTCGCACAGGTGTATGTATAAGCTGAACGGTCGAAAAGTGTGAGCGATAAGGATCAACGTACTTTGCTACTCATCGCAAACAAATTCACTGTCACGAAGCACGGTCAAACAAAAGACCTGCTTTCAAATGCTCGTATCGCATTGTTCGTTTACTGGGTGACTTTTGCCGAACATTCATGTGAAAAACCGATGCGATCTTTATTCTACATGCTTTTCTAACATTTATCCAGCTTCTCCTCCATCAGTGAATTAATAGATCGCTGATTCATCGGTCGCATTGTTTCCGGTAACATCTCAGCTTTCCCTTGATGACTAATTATCAACCTTCACGCATTTTCACTGTTCTTTTTGTCTGGATACATTACCACTGTCTGAGTTTTTATCTGTAGCAGGTAACTCGGCAGCCGCAATCACATCTTCTTCCATCTACTTGCAGATATTCGAAAACATGCAATATTGGCTATTGGCTTCAATATTCTTCATGTTTTCCTAACACTGATCCAGTTTCTCTTCCATACTATTCGCAAAATTTTTGTGAAATCGTTCAAGAATCGCTCAATTGAACAAACTTTCGCTTTTTACATTGTCACATCACTGCATCTTATCACATTACTTCGTCATAGCAGAGCTCATCAGCTCGCATTTGTTTACAAACGGCTGGTGAAATGCACGCAATAACCGTTTCATTTGCGCAGAAATTTCGGTTCAAAAGATTCGCACGCTGAAGCTGGAACCGTCTCATAGTCAGATGAACGTTGTTTTTGGATTTGGAACGTGACAGCAGCTGTTCTTATATTCATTAATTTTACTGGACCGAACTAATAGTGTCCCTGATTCAGTGCGGCAATTCAGTTGCAACAGAATAGAGCAGAAGGTGCACATCTGGAATAGATCAGTTCGAGATGCATAATTCATGGGGCAGCAACTGGAAAGAATCGAACTGCTTCAAACAATGACAGTGAAGATCAGAAGAGAAGGAAGCAAACCAAAAGTAGAGCAAAACAAAAGAACAGTTTGTTAAAGGTGAGAAATGAACAGTTTGAACCATACGATGTATAGAGATAAGATGCAGTGATTCGATGGGATGTTTCAAGATATATTTCAAGATATTTTCAAGATACATTCCAACTCTTCGTAAGAGCTTATGAATTTATCGATTCCCTTCTCTTTTCCGAAAATAATCATCGATTCTTTTGAAATAGTGCAAAATTCGATTCATCAGAAGGAAATCCGATTGGAACACTATTGTTTCCGTGCTCTTATAGTGTTGACAGCATGATATGTCATAACTCTGTTAATTTGAAAATCGCTATTAGGTTATTCCTGGACTGGGTTGATAACGGAAATTAAGAAGAGTATTAATACATTATTATAAGTGCGTACACATAGGTTCATGAAAGTTTGAAAATCGAATACTTCAGTTAGGACAAAAATCGCCTTGAACGCATCAATTATTTTGAACCTAATAAGTGAAACCCTTGATATGTACCTCGCCTCAGTTCAATATCCACCATCGGATTTTTTCTCCTCGACTCGTCATACTTGAGAATGTATACATTTTTTCTCCTCAAGTCGTTTTCCGCTCTCGAATTTCCTCGGCCTCCTAACCAGCTCGGTAATTGCACATGCCTGTGTCCATTTATTCAAGCTTTTGTGAATTTCCATTTTGGCTAAACCAAAAAAGACTCGAAATCTCTGGATCCACGGAATCTCTGGATTAAGAGAAGTATAGATGTTGTTGGGCGAGTTTGCTTGCATGATATTGAGGGTTTTAATGATTTCTGAAAGGTATCTCAATTGGCGCAATAGTGCTCATTCGAAGTGATTATCGTCGAACAATAAGGTAGATTTGAAAATGACGAATAAATATTAATGTTTTTAATAATCTACTAATTGGATGACCGAATGAGACAAATTTTGGATCAAATGCAGTGGTTGCATTGTGCAAAATGCTTTCGAGTTTTCGATTCCTTCGGCACATTTCATATTTTCAGAACGCCGAGATTTTTCTCGACCGAAGCTCTTAAAATATCCACATGTGGACTGGCAAATCTGAGAAGTAGGTTCCTTCGACTATTGTGATGGACCGCGTTTTGGGTATTTTGGGTGACATCGCTCAAGAAGTTACATAAATCTGATTAAGAGAGCATATCTGTTCGGCAAAGCGTATAATATTTTTTGAATGCCGTGATTCTTATCGATCGAATGGTCCCATTCATCTACATGTAGATTGCAAAATCTCACAAGCACGCTTTCTCATACATTGTGATGAAGCAATGCTTTGATTAATTTTTGTGATATACCTTCAAAAAATTAAGGATGTCTAAGCAACAGAGCGTATTCTCTCGGGTGCAATGTATATTTTTAGAATGCCGAGATTCTTCTCGATCTAACGTTACCAATACTCATGTTGATCGGCCGACATGAGAATCAGGAGTCGTTAAAAGGCAATAGAAGTTGCTCTTTGGGCCATCTCATTGTTACATCTTGACGGATCACTCCATTGCGAGATGAAATCCTTTTAGCATTATTTTGCTAACTTTATTTCTCCATGGAAATGTTTGCATGGGATTTTCGCGTTTCAGGCTGGAAAATGAATAGTGGTTGGGAAATTATTGTTGAGATATCGGAACTGATTTGTATTTAATTTCAGACTTTTCCAAACGTTTTCTGTTCGATTGCTGAGCTATGTATTTGAAGTATTATCTTGACAACAGAGGTATCCTGAAGTGTTATCTTTTCATTACGGTTCTTGTCTAACTTAACTCTTTAAATCATTTTCGTGTTGATGTTTGGTTGGTTTCGCGAAATCATTCATATAGGATTCCCAATAATTTTGATTAGAAGTGAAGTTTGAAAATTCAATAATATATTTCATTATCATATTGTTTATTCTTGTCAATATTCATATTTATATCACCGAAGTATCTATCGCCATCTCAGTTCCATTCCGTCCAAAGATGTCGATTTCTCAGTGCTCTTGTGCACTCCCTACATTTAGGTATATTTTTGATACGAATTTTGCCACAACTTTGATGAACTTTCTCAATGAATCTGTGGAACTGTGTATGTCTGCATGTCTGCACGACAGACTATACAAAGAGAACCAATTATATAGTGGCTATTCACTAGATTGCATCTCTTCCATTTATCATCATTTTAAACATGTTTGAGCGTGTGATGTGGTGTGATGGCGGGCGTAGGTTGTTGCGTGGCGTTTTTAGGATAGAATACTTGATGTAGTTCGAGTTTAGAATTCGTCGAATGAGATACTGTTTAGAGGGCATAGGATATTCATTATTCGACGCAGTTTAGTTAGATGCTTAGTAGCATCAACGATTCGCTATTGTTATTTGATTCTTATATTATGGCGTGTTAATTTGTTGTGACTAGTGATGACCGCTATTCCATGATAAATAATCCTATTTTAAGATGACACGATGCGCAGAGAAAATGCCCTTTGACAGGGCTTATAGGCATCAACAAATCTCATTAATGGTGAGTATTCATATTCAGTTATCATTCACCAATTGAAATTTATCTCACAGTCAGTGTTTTGTTACATTTTTATGATCGGGTGTTTTATTTATTGATATCGTATCTATTTTCATTTATTGCTGGTTCATTCCTAAGCATATATTAACTTGTTTTAAGGAAATGTTTCAATTTTGTGCGAGAGTTCTTCAGCCCTTCAAGAGGGCGAAGATATATTATCATAATTAACAATTCGATGGATTGTTATGATGGTTTATTATTAATGAATTTTATAAGACGATGGATTATTATAAATGTTGTGGTATTATTACAAGTGTTATGATTATTATAATTATATCAACGATTCACCAAACGCGGCACAGCGTGTCGAAGCGCTCAGGTCTGTTCAGAGGTTTATATTTTTTGTGTTTCTTTCATTTATTGTAGGGCCTCAATAAATAAGCTGTGGTTGAATGACCACATTTAATTTATTCATTTTCATTTGCTTGAAGTTAGGAAATGGAAATAAAATTGAGACGTGGCCAGTGGCCACTTTTTGCATGCTTTTATTTTCATTTGTTCGTTCATCTGCAAATATGATTGTATTTGTAAATATTTATGTAAACATTCATTATTTGTGAATATTTTGTCAGTTGTAATAAATATATATGAAAGACGAGTATATGACAATATTTATTATATTGTTGTGTATTATTGTATCTTTAAATTTATTATTCTTCATTAAATATTAAAGTATGCATAGGTGCGATGCTAAAAATTTAACTGGGGGGATCTTTTAGGTAACATTAAGTTTTCTTATTGTAATGTCTTGTTACATATAATTATGATTACTGTTATTGATTGTATCATCGTTATTGTATGATTTAACATTGTCATATACTCAATTGTTTGAGCGGGACTTCAGTAGAAACAAAATTTAATTTTAATTTAAAGATACTATGAAATAATCTTCACATCACACTCTCCCCCTCTTGCGGGCTAGGGTCTGGTTGGGATGAAAGTTTTTCATTAATTCAGTTATTTAATTGGCTTGTATCTGTGATATTTTTTGTTGTTATCAGTATTCCTTTGTTTTATTATAATGTTATATGTTATCGATAATTATTGTTATTAATGTGATAATGACTTTTGTTGATGTGATATATGTAATTATCATTTTTCGTTTTCATTGTGTTTCGATAGAGTTGTATTTTTTAAGAATTTGTGAATTTGCGATTTTTAATGATGCTTTGGGTAGGGCGACGAAGAGACGTGGCACGTGACGACCCACTTATCTTCTGAGCCAGGGTAGGGACTTGGACTGAATAATATTACCGACCAAACGACCCACCCAATCAAATCAAATTCACTTTTTTTTTCTTGTCGGTCACCCTCTTCATTTCCCACCCACAATCTGGACTCGGTTCATCGAATGTGCGCTGGACTTTTATTTAGCTGTATGCTTAGTTGATAATTTGCGCGTTTAGCTGATGTGGCTAGAACCATGCCTTTAGATCTTAAAGTAATGAGCATTAACTTGTGTTCAGCGTCAAAAGGTTCCAGTGTTGACTGGAACTGATTTGACTTTTTATAATGTAGGCATATATTATTTGAACCAAACTAATTGTAAATAAAATTACCATTGACGTCACATTGTGTGGATTGACTTCATTATAGTTTCAGTTGTTATTTATTATGTTCTGAGATTAACTTGAGCTACCTTTGCTTATGAGTTAATTTGACTAAGTTTTGCTTTACTTGGACTTTAGCTGATCACAGACATCACTCATCATTGCTTTGAGTCACGACTCAGGCTTGAATCTGATCTTGAGGTGAGGTGACTAGACACAGCCTGTTCTTATTACAGGCGTGAGATAGCTTTTAGGCTCCGTTCAGCTTGACTAAACTAAGTTTCTGCTCATAACAATGAAATGAAGTGACTTTAGTCGATGTTATCCAGATTCGATCAACTCTACAAGTGTCTAGCTTTCAAATCATTCAGCTTACTGCTGAACGCTCGCCAACACAGATAGTTTAGCGTCACTAAGGTCCGAATATTCGCTTCTAAAAACCGTTTTTCAGAATCACCTCTACGTTCAGTCTCAGTAGCTCATTCAGTTGTGAGATTAATGGTTAGATCTTACACAAGTGGCTTGAAGTAGAGCCTAATTCTCTCGCGTGTGACAAACTCAAGTTACTTAGGTCAACTCAAGCCTGTTACAGATTACTGAAAAAGACAGTTTCTGGAGACAGGTGATTTTTGGAAAATGGACTAGCTAGCACTGAGCGTAGATACTAGTTATACTGGCGTGAATTCCAATCGAAATTTGAGTTTGAGAAAAACGTAGGGTATGGAATGCCTTATGAGCTTAACGGTAGGTCTGGAAAGTTCGCCTGGACCGCTCACCGTGAGAGTCGGGTTGCTAATAGGTGACTCGAACGAACTCTTTTTCGTGATAATTTGTGCAGCCAATGGTCATTTTAATAATCAGATTTTGATTGCGCGGGTGTTCCCAACCTGTCGAACTGCCAACAAGAGGGGCTAGTTAAATGCGACAGGCGTTCCCCGCCTACTGGCAGTTTCGGCGAATCGGGGAGAATTAACCTAAAATGTGTTCACGATGCTTACCCGGGTATCGTTAGCACTTATTCTCCGGCATATTATATGGGCGATCCCGGCCTGGGAAAGGCGCCAATTTGACCGGGGCTAGGGAATGCGCGTAAGTTGGCCTGAGTAGTGCCGTTGGGCATTTGCTCAGGTAACGAGGGTTCCCGGACTCACCGTGCGCACTTTCCCATCAGGGGGGAATTATCATCGGGTTGGCCATTGACTGCACATATGAAATCAATTGATTTCGTACAAGTATTGTTGAATGTAGCAGAAAATTGAGAAATCTCTCTGGTGTTTGTGGTTACTCGCCGAAGCTTATCTATTGCTAGGTTCGTATTGGCATCCATACGATTCGATCGATATTGTCCTCATTTCCCTTGCCAGTATAATTATTATCTATCGCTAGTGCTACCAGAGTAATTCGATAAACTTTTATCCTACCTGTACCTTCAAAAACTGATTGTTTTCGGAAATCTGTATTTTCGGCTAAAGTTGAGCTAGGTAGCTGTGATTTGGTGCACGCATGGAAGTAAGGCTTTCCTCTGAGCCGTTAACATAACATTTTTTTCAGTTTACAAATGGCTGAGCTAAAGAGACTGAAAGTGAAGTGTTTTTCAGAAACTAACTTTGTTCCAATTTTTGGAAAATATCTTTGATATTTTTGTTTAGATCCAGATAATTGCTGAAAGGTTTGGAAGCCAGGTACTGAAAGGTCTGTCCTCCTCTCTTGGTTGCTGAGAATGTGGAGTTTATTATTAGCATTTCATTGAGATATCGTTTCAGGTGATTTTGTCACAGTTCTGATTTTGATTCAACATTTTGCAGTTAATTGAAAATTTCAGCGTTGTCCTAGCACGACTATGAGTTGACTCAACTGGAAAGTAGCTTTGACATGATTTGATCGCGAATTTGTGAATTTTGCTTGCGTATTAAATGAGGAGATGTGTAAGTTAGAATGGGCACAATTTGGCAGTAAACTCGTTGTTGGGACGTATTGTCTCAGTTCAGGTCATTGTTTTAACCTCCCTGTTCAAAGACTTTCTTGAATAATTTCAAATGACTGTCGCCATATACTTTGGACGTCTGTGATCTAACCGCTCGTAATTGTTCTCGTCTGGATTGACTATCATCTGAAGTACCAGAAATTTCGTGGTTTTTTGAACGCTTAGGCTGAAAACAGTAAGTTGGTAGTCCATTAGTGCTGTGTTTATTTACCTCAAGCTTGCTCTCTTCTGAAAAGAGGACGGAGAACTCATGATCAGCTTAGTTCTTTCTGTTGAAAGTTTACGAGTATGTTTGAGTGGCGTTTATTGAGCAACTGTTTTGATTTAAACTGCCAAATCGCGTCACAAATGTTCTCCGTCTTCTTGTTTTGGCTGATCACTCTCAAACGTTTCTCGGTCTCTTTCACCTCTGATATTCTGTCTAATCCTGCCTCCGAATTATGCAGTCAGTCGTTGAGCGTTCGCATTGATGGTTTAGCGTCACTAAAGACCGAACATTCCTTTCCATAATCGGTCTCTGAGAATCACTCTTCTTTATGTCTGAATAGCCCCTTTAGCTCTGAGATTGGCTGAATGTTGCGCAGGCGGCTTGAAATACAGCTTAGATTCTGTGGTGAATTTGAGTCACCTAGGCCAAATCAAGCCTGAAGTACAGATTACTGAAAAAGACAGTTTCTGGAGACAGGTGATCTTTGGAAAATGGACTAGCTAGCACTGAGCGTAGATAATATTTATACTGGCGTGAATTCCAATCAAAATTTGAGTTTGAGGAAAACGTAGGGTATGGAATGCCTTATGAGCTTAACGGTAGGTCTGGAAAGTTCGCCTGGACCGCTCACCATGAGAGTCGGGTTGCTAATAGGTGACTCGAACGAATTCTTTTTCGTTTTAATTTGTGCAGCCAATGGTCATTTTAATAAGCAGATTTTGATTGCGCGGGTGTTCCCAACCTGTCGAACTGCCAACAAGAGGGGCTAGTTAAATGCGACAGGTGTTCCCCGCCTACTGGCAGTTTCGGCGAATCGGGGAGAATTAACCTAAAATGTGTTCACGATGCTTACCCGGGTATCGTTAGCACTTATTCTCCGAAATATTATATGGGCGATCCCGGCCTGGGAAAGGCGCCAATTTGACCGGGGCTAGGGAATGCGCGTAAGTTGGCCTGAGTAGTGCCGTTGGGCATTTGCTTAGGTAACGAGGGTTCCCGGACTCACCGTGCGCACTTTCCCATCAGGGGGGAATTATCATCGGGTTGGCCGTTAACTGCACATATGAAATCAATTGATTTCGTACAAGTATTGTTGAATGTAGCAGAAAATTGAGAAAGCTCTCTGGTGTTTGTGGTTACTCGCCGAAGCTTATCTATTGCTAGGTTCGTATTGGCATCCATACGATTCGATCGATATTGTCCTCATTTCCCTTGCCAGTATAATTATTGTCTATCGCCAGTGCTACCAGAATAATCCTATGAATTTTTATCTCACCCTTCAGAAATTGATCGTTTTTGGAAACTTGTATTTCCAGCTGAACTAGGTAGGCGTGATTTGGTGAACATATAGAGGCTAGGCTTTCCTCTGGGTCGCTAAAATAAGATCTATTAATCTTAGAAATGCCTGAGCTGTAAAGGCTGAAAATGAGATGCTTTTAAGAAATCAACTTCTTCACAGTTTTTGAAACATTTTCTCTAATATCCTTGTGTGGATCCAGGCGATTTCCAAAAGGCTTGGAAGCTAGACCAGACTGTGTTCTCTTTCGACTCAAATTGCTCTACTACGTTACAAATGTTTTCTGTCCTTCGTATTTCGGTGTAGTTCAGATTTTGAAAGTCGTTTTGATTTCGTTAATTACGGTCACAAAATACGGCACATGTTGATAGACTGCACAACTCAGCTAAATGAGTGGTTAGTAGCACTTCACACAGCGTTGCTATTGTTATTTTGTTCTAATTTTGTGAGTTTAGTTATTTTCACCACATCTCAGTGCTACAAGGTTTTTTTCGTAGTCAGGAAAAGCGAAATTTCTAGTATAACTGTGGGGCAATTAGCATTGAGGGGACAGTGCTGTAAGCTCTAGGAATCAAAGTAATTCGATGAGTAGCAGTTCATCATAATCGCCAAAACAACTAGGTAGCAGTCACAATTAATACCTGGAAATGGACTTAGCGCAAGACTCGGAAACGATGTGTAACTGTGTTTATTCATGCTCATTGGCACATCTGAGTGATACACCGAGAGGAGTGCCTTGCAAATCTGAAAACATACTTTGGTATGTGGTACATGCACGTGCTATTACGGTAGCAAACCATGAGTTCATGAACGAATGTTATGCTAACCACTGAGATACTAACCATGAACGAAATTGATACTAACCACTCAGATACTAAGCGAGAAGGAAAATGATCCTATCAAGTTATAACTATGGGGCAGTTAGCATCAAGGCGACAGTACTAAAATTCTTATGAATCATCGTAATCGGATGAGTAACAGTTAATCACCAGAAGAACAATGTTGCAATCACAATTAGTGGACAAGACTGATTATGGAACAAGACTCGGAAATCGTATGGGACTGTACTTAGTCATGGTCACTGGCGCCTCTGAACCATGCACCGAAAAGAATGCCATGCAAGTATGTAAACATATCATGGGAAGTGGTACAAGCATATGTTACTGCGGTAGCAAATCCAATCGAGAATCATTAGTTTGTGAGCAAAAATGATATTAGTCTCTCAGATACTGCAAATACATTAAATTGTGCTTTTGTACATTCAGTACAAATATCCGAACCATAGAAATGATGAGCAGTAAGCGAAAACATATGTGAGAAATTCCGAATATATTTGAATGTATTTGCAAGCTGAATCTCTTAAAAGAAGTTTCATTCATTATTGAAGAAAACTAAAAAAATCAATTCAAATATATTTTCTTGAAATCGTTTTTCCGAGCATCAAGTAAAGATGTCCCTTCATTGAGGAAATCTTTTCGAAAATGTATTATAAGAAGAAAAACTATCGTGACGAGATTTTTGAGAAATGATTTCAAATTAGTGCATTTCATGTGAAACGAGTCTAAAGGATCCATTGTGCTGATTGATTGGAATAGTCAATGGGCTGGCTTACTAGAGCTCTGGCAAACTGGGATCGTGAACGAAACCATCATCGGATAAAGAAGGGGATTGTGATAAGTCAGTCAGCATTATTCATTCGAAGTCATCATTTACTTACTGCCCAACATCATAATGCATCAATGAAAGAAAAATGAAAGATAAAAGAAATAAGATTCTGAAAATCGAACAAACATTCCGTTATTACAGTAAAGACAGCTATCTGAAAATCATACAGTAAGTCAAACAAAAATGATAAAATCATAAAAAGATGAGAATACAATAGAAGGAAACGATAAGATGTGTGCATTCAGACAATGCTCCTGTAATGTTAAAAATGGAAGATCATATCATATAGATAACCATTTACGTAATCTTCTAAATTTTCTGTAAATAATTTCCTAAAATGAAAAAATACTAGCATATCCAACCACAAGCAAGTGACACACAACTATGAATTGAAAACAGTTACCATGATTCGCATTCCTTATCCCGGAATCTGTGTCAATTTACCACCTGCAGAGTGTGGTTCCTTCGCCAATGCAGTATCATCCATCTTCCAAGCACTCACTTTTTCCAAACTATCGTTGATGGCTTTTTCCAAACTGTCGTTTGGTGCACGCATGGGAAGGCTCTTGTCTGAGCCGCTAACATAAGATTTTTTCAGCTTAGAAATTGCTGAACTGTAGAGAATGAAAGTGAAGTGCTTTCAAAAAATCAACTCTGTTCCAATTTTTGAAAATTTTTCTCCATTATGCTTGTGTACGTTTAGACGATTAATTAAAGGTTTGGTAGGCAAATAGTACTGAAAGAATTGTAAGATGCTGAGAATTTGAAGTTCATTAGTATTTTTCTTTGAGACATGATTTCAACTTGAGGAGATTTTATCACAGTTCATCATGTCTTTTCTATTCTTTCTGATGTTCGTTAGTCTCTGCAAGGGTGTTTGAATGGCGTTGCATGCGCATTTTTTTGGACTGTCAATATCTTTCATGCGTCATTCTAAATGCTGATTTGTGACATCAAAATGTGTCGATAGTAGAATCCCTCAGATGAGATTGCTTTGTCGTTATAGATTTTTGCTGTTTTTCGTTATGAATATGAGTAATTCATCGAATGTGAACAACGCTGCAGGAACTTTCGTATTCTGTTCCATTCGCGAATTCCAAAGCATCTTTTAGGATTTAACGATCTGCTAAAATTACTTCGCCTTTGCGCTCCGTTTTCCAAGTTTTTTTCAATCTGTTTCAGTCATTTGAAATCTAAAGGATTCAGTGCTGCTTGACGAGAATCCAAGATTTACAACCTTATTTGGATGATCAGATATACCATGTTATCCAATCAGATGAATCATCAAGTAAAGTCGTGTGAAGTCTGATCTCCTGGCTTATGATAAATGATATCCTTCAAGCACGAATGTTTCACCCAATGTTCATGTTGAAATGTGTTGGGTACAAGAAAAGATACTATGTGTAGGCATTAAAAAAGTATTGAACCAATTTATTACTAGGTATTCAAACGATTCATTATCTTTTGATTAGTGTGAAAAGAAATATATTATGTATGCTCGTTCATTAACAGTAAGTACAAAATGAACTCTGGTAGGTACAATATGAAATATATTAGGTGCAATAAAACAGTTGCTTTTTCTCATTCTCTGTTGTATATAATAGCACTGAACCAGCCTGTAGTTGCTCCTGGCCTAGGGTGGCTCGGGAGTGACTGGGCTGAGTCTCTAAAAGAGTGTCTAAAGAATACAACAATATGACTACGAAAGGAAATAAGGTAATAGAAATGATTGGGAGACTTTCCAATAATATCTTCGCGTTCCTCGTTGAATTATTTTTTAAGTGCATGAATTTGACCACATCTGGAAACTCTTGTTTGCCTATGAAGGATTCAAATATCTCCCAGAAACTCTTCCATTCTAAAGGATCACCATTAAACTCGGGGATTTTTGTTTGTGGTAATTCGCACTTGAATATCTTATAACTTGATGTCTCAGCTACTCTATTCCTTACGGCTTTCAACCTATCGAGCTCGTCTATTTTAGTTTCCAACTCCCAGACGGCATCAGTAATCTCAGCTGGAGTTTCCGAGAAATTGTTTTCTTCTCTACATGTCTCATCATAAATCTGTTTCTCTTCATCGCACTCTTTTTTTACTTAACACTGTCATCCATCCCTCATGCTGTTTTTCAATTGTGCTAGAATATTTTTTTAGGAACCGTAGATCTTTCCTAGTAGTTCTTAGGTATTTCTCGATCTCGTCTTGATTACTCACCTCAATCTCATGGCTCTGTAACGTGGCCAAGTACGCTCTCGCCTTTCTTACTGTTATTTCAATGGTTTTCCTAATTCTTAACGAGGTCATTATGAATCATTGCTTGCCTATGAAATTCGTTCTCCCGGCTCACGGCACCAGGTAGTTACTACTCCTGGTCTAGGGTGGCTCGGGAGTGACTGGGCTGAGTCTCTAAAAGGGTGTCTAAAGAATACAATAGTATAACTACGAAAGGAAATAAGATAATAGAAATCACTTTCCTTTCTTCTTTTTGATCGATTTCTTTATCTGCTGACAGCGACGTATCGATCCAAAAGCAACAACGATCGAACCAACGTTGACAAGTGACTCCGATCGGTGTATGCCACTCGATTAACTACGACAAACTTTTTAAAATCCTTTTCCGACAATTCTCTCCAACCCTATCCTTTCTTCCAATAACAATCCAAACGCCACTACTTCCAGCAACAGTTTTACTCAACAATGATTTCAACTCTCTTCAACCACTCTCTCCACTTCAGTCAATAACTCCAGATTAACTGCCAATTCCACTCGGTACTCTCAATTAGTGTTCGTCGGGTTAAAGGGTTACCGTCGGGGAACCCAAATTTTTTGCGGGGACACCCCCCCTGTCCATTTTTCTCCCATCGGGAACCCCCCCCTCGGTGCGAAAAACTGCTCCCCGACGAACACTAATCTCAATCCAGCAATCCGGCCAGCTAATCGATAACAACTCCTTGCTCGATAGCAACTGTTAGTCGATAATAACAACTTTATTCCAATCCAACTAACAACAACCACAAATAATTCTCCACACAATAACCCTTTCCTCGATTCCACAACAACAACAATAATCAAACAACTACAATCATCCTTTCAAATAGGCAATCCATATACAAGTTATAAACTTATGATAGTAGGGAGTTTTCGTATCATGCAATTAACATATTATGAAAATTACAATCATTTATCACTTCCTGAAACAGTTCCATAATACAGATGGATAAGTTCAATTTACGTAACAAATCCTCCCTTTTCGCGATATCATTCGCGACACAGCCTGAAGTTATGTTTATTTTATTAAATTGATACTGGCTGAAATGCTCGATATCGTTCCCACATCGTTCCTCATTTTTTTATTTTCCCTCCCCTACAAGCAACAGTTGAGTTGCAACTCGTTACGAGATTTTGTCTCCCTGCTATCACCAATATCACGCATTCATCCTTCCTTGACACCTTCCTCGTCATGCGTCGAACGATACTATAGTCGGTCTTATCGAATTTCCACCTACAAATATTTATAGGTGATCATACTGATGCAAGGCTGCTCTCCCATATTGCCTGATGATTTCTAAAAAGGCGGATTCGAAATGAGATCGCAAAGCATTCCGCTTGATCGATTGAATATGCCTCTGTACCGACTATCAGTGCAATAAGGAGTAGGGGGAGGCTCTGACTGATAGAGGGTGGACTGAATCTCTAAAGGTGGAACTGTTCCCCCTAGTTGATAATTGACAGAATGAGACACAAGCAAAAAAGAAGAAATAGCGGAAGGCTTCAACTGCGAAGAAATAGATCAAACAGAAAAAAAGAAACGAAAAATGAAAGAGGACTCAGATATCTTGACGTTGGTGACTTGATCTCTTGGATTGATTCGTTTTCCCGGCTGGACTCGCTTTGTCGCCTGATGGTTGCAAAATTCTCGTCTTGTCTGATGACTGGTGGTCGAACGACAAATCCAAACGTAGCAAAATATTTATTAAATGAAGTCTGGCAGCACAATACAATAATACGAATTATCTCACTTCTCCAAGTGTCGTCCAAATAATAGAATTCAAATCTTTTAATACGAATTACTTGTGATCCTTTTCGGTTCAAATAGCCGATATTCAATAATGAGTCTTCGATAACGGGACTTCGAGTTTAATCACTTTACTTGAGGTATGCCAATATCAGAATTATTTCGGCTTATGATCTCCAACTTCTTCGTGATTTGTCTTTGGCACTACCTCAAACGTGGGTAATTAAACCCGAGTATATGCGATTTTTACTTAATTGGACGTGGACTCGAAGAAGCTAAACAAATTAAACAATTCTAAGAAACAAATCAAATCAAATGTAATCAAGGAGACTGGAAGAAACAATGAATGTCGTGAAGCATTGGCTGCATAAGATGAAAATGATTTTGATAGAAGACGCATACCTTCTTTTATATCAATCGAATTAAAGCTATGATATCATGGAACTGTTTATTAGAAACATGATATCATGCGAATGCATATTACAACACGGTACAACATGAACAAAGAATACAAAGAGTTTGCATAAATGTGGTCTGATTGAACGGATATGATAAGGACCGCGTACGGCTAAGGCACAGGATACGATCAACAGATATCAATATGAGAAATCAACAATTTACACAAAGAATAGCTTTTATAAGAGGATGAAAGTCGGAATCATTAATGAATCAGAACATTGTACAAATCATTTGAATATTATGTTACACACATTTACTCAATTACAAATCAACATACAATTATAACGAAACAACATTTTTTACCACACAATAATTAGCATAATTGATTAACTAATTATTTGTGTATAGCTTAATTTTGTTTACCTTTTCGCGACATCCGTCGCGACAGCCTCAATGATAGCTCAGACTAGTTGTTTGCAACAAACGACATTAGTTAGCCGGTATTTTTTCGGGTTCAGTAATAAACAACGATTCTTGTGAATTTAACCGTGCAGATCCATAGCGATTAACATGTTGAACATCCCACAGCTAAACCATAATGAATGTCCGATACTACGAATGTTTTGTATAATTTCAAAGCGGTTCAGTAAAAATTTCAGATAAGTTTTTCTAATCAATCCTTAGATTGAAATCGACACAAATTCCGATGTACATCAGCAGGAATAGCTGACCATACCGAAACGTTTTTCAAGATTCAGGAGTTTGATAGTCCGACCAATACCAGTTTTTCATTTACAGTCGTTTGTAATGCGTTCATCAATCCTTTATATGAAAAAGTGGCATGCAAATTATACTTCGGTTCAACAATCCACTGACAAATCATCATGAAAATCGTCATGAGCTTCACTCTATTCAAAATTTGCGTTTTTTTCGCGATATCAGTCGCGATACAGCCTGAACTTATGTTTATTTCATTTAACTGATACTGGATGAAGTGCACTTCTCAAAATATGTTCTAGAACTTGTCAATAGCACCGTTGATTCACAGCGATATTTTCGATTGTCCTCCAAGAATTTTGATTGAGGAATCCTCCAAGCAACCTGTGATATCCAGAACCGCAGATTGTGTTAGAGCCGCTGTATTTTTTTTTGAAGTGAAATTGTCCTTTCGCATCTGCAGCCGTGAGTTTATCGGCTTCAGAATGAGCAGAGTAATTAATTAGAACTTATTAATTTATCCATCTTAACTAGAACTTCACGTTAATTTCTTTCAATATCTGTTCCACTCGAGATATAAATTTATTGTGCATGTCGCTGTTTATAAAGTACCATTCGGCTTTCGAATTGGATATGAATCACACTGAAAAAGGTTTCTCAGTATGCACTCAGAATGTTGAAATGCTAACAAATTTCCAAGAAATTCTCCCAGTTTGATTTTGACGTGTGATCGAAGGAATGCATGTGTTTAAGCGTTCAATAAAGGCTGGTAACGAAGGTAAGCATTCTTCATACTTTGAAGCTGATTAAACTCTTGAATATATTCACGTTTAGTTGCGTGCAGTTAACTATCAATGACTAATTCTATCGTTTGTTGGGATGGGCTCTTGGAAACTCATATTGTAAACTCATATTGTGAATTCATATTGCAATTCGAGAGTGCACTTCTCAAAATGTTTCCTAGAACTGAGCAGTAACTCGTATGTTTTAAGCATGCAGTAGGCAACGATTTCATATCACGCAAATGTCCATCCTGTAATACTTTGCGGATGACATTTCTTCATGAATTGTTCTCGAAATGAATAATCCGTACTGTCTCGTGCCTTTCATTGAAAGTACATCGCTATAAATTAAATTAAAATGAGAGAGATGCTCGTAAACACCGGATATGAGAGAGCACAATTGCGTTAAACTCTCGAAGAGTGCATTCGCAAAATTATCAAACTTCATAAATTCCTTTTCTAAATTATCAGCTAAAAGTTGGTATGGTATTTCCGAAAAGGAATTCACGTCCTTTCATCGAGTCATTCATGAGCCGTGTACTGATGTTTTGTATCTTTTATCAGAATCGCATTAGTTGGACTCCTTTTCCTGTTTCTGCATCTGCGTGACATTTAGAAGTGATTGAGTGTTGCTTACTCAGACTGAAATAAACTGACGGCAATCTGACAAAAGCTTTAGGCATTAGTGATTTTCATTGGTGAATTTTGGTTCGCTTGTCTCAACAACCTGACAGTGCTAAGTGTGGGCTTACTCTTACACTTCACCAAACACTGGCGACTGATTAAGTTCGTTGTCCGTTCCTATTTGTAATTCATTTTCAGCACGACTCACACCCAGATTAAACCGTTCCTTTCTTCTCCAGTCTTTGTGAGACTTCACTAACATCCGCAGATGCAATCGTATTTCAAGTTTTAATACCTAATTTTTGCTGCAACCTCCGTCTGATTTCTTCCTGTTTGCACTTCGCTCCATCCAAAATCCTTACAGTAGGCTGATTTGATAATTTCGGGAATACTTCGTATTTTAGCAACAGACTGAAATTTCTTGTTTCGGCCCTTCGTCGTAGAAACTGCAAATCATTCAACCTGAAAAAAAAAACTAGCAATTAAAGCAGATAACGTATACAGTGTGGACATGATTTCTGGAGTAATGATGACTAGTGATGTCCCTATCTCAATTGAACGAATCTATTCCTCTTCCGTTCCAAGGAATAGAACGGAACCGTTCGCAAACGAGGAATGCACGTAACGAAATAGAACAGAGTCGGTTTTGAGCTCAAAAGAATTCAATAAAACAGTTTTCAACAGATTTCGGCTGTTCCTTAAACTATTCTTTGCGAAGGATGCAGTGAGATAAATTAACATTGTTGTATTATTGCTGTTATTATTATCATCATTATTAGTATTATTATTAGCACTATTACTATTATTATTGTTATTATTGTTACGACTATTATTAAGTAATATTATTTTGATTATTATCATTTATTGATATTATTTTTTAAAAATTATTATTTATTAATGTAATAATTTATTATTATTGTTTTAACTACTATTAATTATTCTAATTATTATTTTTTCATTTATCCCTTTTCTTATCATTAATTATTATTTTTTATTACTATTGTTTTCATTTTACCTATTATTATTTATTCGTACCTTTACAAGGATGGCAGACGAAAATTTTCTCAAGTAATTCAGTGCTAATAGCTGTTGGAGATTCGAATCCACTAAAAACGTCATATTCACTATCACTAGGCAGAGATGAAAGGCTATCAGTGAGAGATGAAAGAGCTCATCAAGGCCAAGTTATCGCAGCCAATTCTCAAAACTGCTGAAAACTGTCTGTGACGAATTGCCTGAAGAAACAGTTAAAGGATGCAACTGCTCCCGAATGAACACCTACTTTCAAATGTTGGTCGTACTCTAAACTCCAGGAGCGATCCACTACAAAAACTGTTCATATTTTACATCTCCAATAAAAGTTTATGCTTAGAGGAGTTGAGTTCGGCTGAACGAATCAGTTCATTCCGAACTCATTAGTACGGGAAACCGTGCATCAGTTTCTGACCGAACTGTTGGGACGAAACGAGAATCCTCTGTTGTTCAATGATGGTGATTACCAAAGCTCGAATCCCTCTGCTTTCCTCCAATCATCACGGTCAAAAGCTGTCAACTCTTCCATTTTGCACTGAAAACGCCAAAAAACCACGTTTCCAGCCCTAATTACCGCAACTTTTATCGTGCCACTTTTTCTACTGAAGGAACATGATAGAACAGTTTAGAACAGTACAGCACAGTTTATGCCGGTAGAATAGAATAGAATAGAACAGTTCCCAAACGAGGAACGCACAGAATAGAGTCGTTTTGGTGCGGAATAGAACAGAATAGAACATTTTTCGAAAAGGTGGTATAGAGACATTAATAATGATGACAATGCCATCAAAAGATAATGGCGATGTCACCATAAGATATTTGCTACTGTTTATTCAGTTACCCAGTGACAAGTGTTTTCGAAAATCAATGTTTGATTCACATGGTACTCGTCGGAATTCGTGTAATCATGCATGAATATTTCGCAAAGACTTACTATTAATTAAATCCTGAATATTTGGGCAGCGAATGTTTGCCCTCCACTATTAGCCTGAAGTGAATGGTGCATTCTTCTGAACACAACGAAGGCGTGAGACAGTTTTAAGAAGTATTTATAGAACAAGGGATTTAATTATGAGCTGGCTGTGTTCCCATATCAACAAACTTTGAATTACCCTTTGCTGCTAATTCAATCGCTTGACGTACATGTTATACTGACACTGATTTCGCACATTCAGTTGCATTATTATATTCGGGTTCAGTCATATCCGTTCTCGATAACCCTGAACTTTGCAATCCTGTTCTCAAGCTTTGAGATGCCGTGAAACTTTGTGATGCCTTCCAATCATTCGCACCGTCCATTCGAATGCTCATAATGAAGAGTCAAATGATTCTACTTTCAAGAATGTCGTGGCCAAAAGCAATGCATATATCGATGTTAGCAATCGCGAATACGACTGATGATACACAGTTCTCATGCTCTTACGCCGTCAATGGAGTGATCTGTCGTAAGTTTATCAGTGTGTATTTTGTTGCACAAGAAATTTCAAGTTATAAAGGATTGAAAACTAACCGAATTATAAGCCGGTTTGAATGAGTTCTAGGAATGTTAATGCTCAGGAAGAATGTCAGTGTGGAGAATGAGTGAGGCCAAAAGAAAAAGCAGAAGGAACCCATCCTGTGATTCGCGTTAATGCAACAACTTTAACACATCTATGTTTCCAACAGCTCTTGAAAATTCATGATTAATACTAGAAATGAATTCTAAGTTGCAGCTAGTGAAGTTTTCGTTCCACACTTTTCACAGACTGCTTTATCGTATTTCGTTCTGCTCTTCAGCTGTCATTTTGTTCTGACACAGTAACATTTGAAAGATATTCTGTTATGTTCAGACACTTCAGCCGTTCTTCTGTTCTGTTATCTGCTCCCATTTTTGAAGGTTGTATTGTTTAGTACGTAATGAATATTTGTAAGTAACAAAATCTTTTCAGCGATATTTTTCCAGAACCGAATGAATATTTATGTGATCGGAACGTCACTATTGTCTAGCATATCAACTACGTTCATGCTCTATCTTGTTGTACGATTACCACTGAAAGATTCAAGAATAAATCTATACAATCTGAATATATTCGCCCCTATTCCACCAGTACTTGTGCTGAAGGCTGTTAAGCTGTCGAGGATTTACGGCATGTATTATGGATTATGGACGATGGGACTCTTCGAGTAACGTTTTCATCATTCTCAGGAAAAAACATTCTTTGTTAAGTAGGATACGACACTTTCATAGTATCTGATCAGGCTTAGTGCTAAGATTTCTGATAGGATGTTCACATCTGATAAGTGCATGTGTTATCTGTCGTTCAAGGAACAGGAGTGCAGTGGGTATTTCTCAAGCTAATGCCGCTGAATTTTCGAAATACTCTCATTGAGGCGTTGATCGGATGTCCGGTAGCAACGCCAGTCTAAGCTGGAGAGTTGAGAATAGCGCATGGGAATTTTCAAGGCCTTCCATTGAGTCTTTACCGTGAACTCACTTAGAACTTTTTAAGACCAACTTTGTCAGCTTAGAAACTTCATTCACTATAAAATGCAAGATAGCATAACAAAAAAGTGTGGATCACAGTTCCGATAGTTTGAAAGGTCGTTGGATCAATTTTTCTTACCTCAGCGGCCGTACTGCATGAATTTCAATTTTCGAACTTTATTTGGTTCCATATCAGGGAAAATTCTTTGCGAAATGCAAGTTTAAAAACACTGATAGAAAGATCGCAAGGTCTACATCAGACCTGATCAATCCAAAAGCGGTCGGATGCAAAATTTGCGTAGTAAGAAACCCCACAGGTCACAAAAATGAAACTTCGAAATGCCGAATTTCTGTTTGCTTTAGCGATGTACATTTTTTCGCTTTTTTTCAATTTTCTTACAATTAGAATTCACATGTCTTGTATCCAGACCATACTCTTCTGAGATGGAACTTTAAAAGTTCCGAAGTTGGCAAAAATTTGTAGCCTTAAGGCAGAATGAATTGTTATGAAAATATATATATATATATATATATATATATATATATATATATATATGGGAATTTTCAGCGTTTTTCTCAACTATGCCGGTTTATTTTTGGCCGGATTTAACGAGACTAATTTTCGTGTTCTCTCAATTCTTCTCATGCTATCGATCTTCTGCGCATATAAATTTCCATTCGTCCATAATGAATACTTTAATATAAGGTATGCCTTCAAAATTATCGGTCTCATTCGTTTCACCTCCCACAGTTTGAGGCATGAGTTGTCATAAGTACGTTCTTCTATAATGAATTCACGAGCACCTTTAATAGAACCATGAAGTAGCGAGGCTACAGCTGCACTTTTGGATCAAAGGAGCTATTTCCCTTGTGAGTGCACCCTTATAGAGCAGTAGCATCACTCGCAAATGCAATGGCAATCAACAAACAAGCATGAACACAAGGATTCATTGTGACTGATATCGAAATTCACATAATTTAACCTCCAATTTCAGCAGCAATTGTTTATTCATAAACTCAGCTTCTCTTCGCCATGAGTGAAGACTTGACTGAAAGCAATTTATACTATAATGCAGTGCTTTCAGACGATGGAAGATATATTTATGTGCATTCGATGCAGCAGGCATATTATTTTCTATATTTTTCGCCATATTGGCAAACGACTATGCCACGAATTTCGGTTCTTACATTTTGATACCTATATTTATCTTGAATCCGATCATAACTGCGTTTGTTGCAATTCTGGTTGGTTTCTTGCACTCATCGCTTTGTGTTGCAACGCAACAGTGAAAGTCTCATCGATATACGAGACTTTTCTTTTACCTGCACACTCTGAATGTCATTAGTCAACTTAAGCAGTTGAACTTATTAGGATCTGCGAACAGAATTTGTGAACAGTGATGCCAGTTGAATGAACATAAACAGCCTGCAAGTCATTTCAACGCATTTAATGTCAGCGAATGCAAGCAGCCCTGATAATTTTTCTGTCATATTAAGGCTGTCTGGATGATCGCTTACGATTACTTCAATGGAAGAATGGGCGCACAGATTAACAACAGAAAGAAAAACGCGTCGCTGCTGATATGTACTATAATTTATGCGATGCCTCCAATTGTTTGTCACATCCCCGCGATGAGTGAGTTTCAGTGTTATTTTATTCGTAAATTCATCAATGTCGTTGACGGATAGCAAACAACACCATTCGTCAGTGCCGTTCTTGATTCATTTTTCATTGTCCTGAACATGAAACGTTGCAAGTTTACAGTGGAGGCTATTGCAATGCTACTGGGTGTAACAGTATTGTCTGGTAATAACACGGTATTCCTTATGTTCAAGACCATGCAGAACATCGATGTTAGTAAATCTTTTCGCAATTTATTCTCGAATATTTGGGTTTTTTCTTAATCACTGAACTGATTACGATTCTGATGTGATTTCTGGAATTTCGGCATTTAAATTCAAGTTGTTTGAAAGCGTTTTTATCTGTCGTTGTTCTTACTGTCATAACAGAAAGACGAGTGCCTCAATACGGCCGATTAGAACCAAGTTGAGTGCCCTAACCATGCGCTGACACAGAAGTACTTAGGTATCGCGATCAGGCGATCGTCGGAGAAGTGGGATCAGCGGAATAACCTGAAGTTCAGTGCTTACTTCATACTGCCCTTCGAAGACCAAAAACTGCAGGAACTGAGTTGTTGCAGTAGAGAAAACGTTTGATAATTTCAGCGTGAAACGCCTGATGTAATCCCAACGGTGTTGATGTTATCAACAGTGATCTGCTTTCCAGTCTACCGAAATGCAGCGTTGAAATTGTTTGGATATCACAAGGATTCGGAAGATAATAATTTAAATGTTATTCCAATTAAGACTTGTCGAGTCAAGCCCACATTAGGCATGATCACATCGTGAATGACCGCAAAACTTATCGCAAACAAATTCTTTCCTAACAAACCAGGATCAAGTCACATCAACAGAGATTTTGAGCACATGCGATAGCAATGGTGTCAACAGTGTGTTGTGGAAAAGGCGGAATTTCAAGGACCTTGTCCTCGACTTTTGTTGAGCCGACCGTACTTTCTGGGTCCCTAATAGCAAAGTTTCGGTTTCGACTTTTACGGAATTCTTGTGGATCACCGTTCCCCGACATTTTTCGAGAAATTCCTCGAAAACTGATAAAATCGGATGAAGGCGTGATCGAAGCATCAAAGCATCGCTCATTTCACGCTCTATCATCGCAAAAGTCTTTTCATATACTTACTCTTTCTTCGGTGGCTGCATCTTACATCTTTCTTTCATTGTTGTCATTCCATCCATCATGTTCATTGAAGTGCATTGGCTTTTTGAATTATTCACGAAATTCTGGTTCATGCTGATTCAGTTTTTGTTATTTCATTGCGAAGGACTTTTCAGGTATGTAGATTTTTGATGGTCTGTATTTTTCATTTCTTTAATTGCTGAAATTCTTCCAAAACTTATGCGTTGTTTATTTTTTCACATGGTTGAATAAAATATTATTGTAAAAACTGCATTATGGCTCTGTTCTATGCCAAGGATTGCTTATTTCCATGCTTCTCCACCAGAAATTTCTGTTTTCATGGATCTACCGGCGTACATATACATTTCGTGTAGATATAAAAGCGCTGTTATTATAAAATGAATTTTAAAATTTAAAATTTATCTATAACAATGTGAGGCGGATGATTGAGGTAATGAATTTCTTGGTCTACTCACATGAGACAGATGCTTGGGGTGTTCATTAAAAGAATGCGACATTTAAAAAAATGTTAGATGAGCATCAACAGACCCATTTCGCAATTGATCGAGTTATTACGAAACGAGGTGGGAGGTGGTAGAATAAAGAATAGGTGACAATAACAAATATGAATCGTGAACACAACGAATAAACCAACCATCTGACCGTTATCTATAACCGTATGTTTAGAATCAATATCCAAGCTATAAGCCCATTGCTGATACTTTTCCGTTTGAATTTTACTTTAACCCGTTGTCATCGTACTTCAGTGGAGACAAATTAAGCGTTTTCGTAGTGCATTGACGTCAGTTTATCTAACAAGATTTATTTGTAGTAGAATAGAAATATATGAACGGAACAATGATTCATGATAGAAATAGAATCATGAACATGGAAATAATGAACGAAGCATTCGGTAGTTGAATATAGGCGTAATCAATGAAAACATGCAGCGATAGGGTGACTGATAAAAAACATTTGCAATCTCATGGAAAATTCATTGTTTGGATGGTGCAGAATTGCAGTTTCCATCGGAAATGTTCAGTACGTTCAAGGGAAATAATGCAGAAAATTTTCAACAATAGATATTCTGCTCATGTTGGGAACATGTCGTTGTTGGACTCTTCACCGATAGACAACGTTTCCAAGCAAACAAGAGGAATAAAGGTCAGTAACTTTATTGGGTTCTCAATCTCAATGATCCCTTCTTGTTTTTTCTTTCTCATTCAAAAACATTAATTTCACATTTCTTCGCGTTCAATGCTTGTAATGCCAAGGAATTTCAAGTTCTTCTCGTTATTTTCATAGTTGACGAAATCCTAAATAAGAAATCCTTTATCTTGTATATTAGATATTATAAAAGAAAATTTAGCACGACGCCTCGATCTTGTTCGGAGTTTATCTTCAACAGTCTGTGTTCTAGTTTGAATTGGTATGCGTACGTATGTATCTCTCGAGACATGTTGATAAACAGTTGTTTTTTTTGTACCGAACAGGCTCGCCCACTGCTTGCAAGCTGTTCTAAATTCTAACAATAAATGTGTTACTAACAACAACACTCATCTGTCATTTCATTTGGCGCGTTATATGCTCAAATTTATTTTAGCTCGAATAATATTTCCGTGACTTTTTGACTCTTCAATAGAACCTCAGTTCGCAAGAAACATTTTCGAAAAAAAAAAGACCTCATTTAGCGACCGTCTCAGGGAGGCCTATGCAAATTGAATTGGATAATTCTCGCACAGAACATTCTACTGAACAGTGAATTTAGTGAGCTAATTGCAGAAGGTTATCGAGCACTTAAGTCATTACCACGAGTCTGGTTTCATTGATGATCATTTGTTTCGCAACTCATTGGCGCGAGATGCTGAAAATATTTCGATCTAGCAAACAAAATGTAGTCAAAATCTGTACTGTTTGCGGTGGAATCATTCCCAGTAAATTGAATGAGTCAGGCAATTTACTTCTTTCTATACGTCATTCAAGAAATTTCTGATGTCAGTTGATGAATAAAAGTGCAATTCAATTGCAATAACCAGTATTTGGTAACTATTCACTATTCAGGTTTTCACGCCCAATGCTCTCGCTTTGGCCGCATAACAAACCGTCATTCCTCCCGTCAGCATCGCCATCGCCCTCCCATTTACTCCAATAATCATAATTCCGCGCGATTCATGGGAAGGATATCAGTGGGCTGATGCAAAGCTCAAGAGATTTGCTACTATGAATCCGTAGATAATACGAAAGAAATTTTTTATCTTTGATCAGATAAGCATTTTAAAAACATCACTGAACAATTATGGCGGAAATTTCAGAAAAAAAAAAGAATTGATACCAGCCTGGTATATCTCTCAATCACGCCATTCGTCTTCAGGAGGGATTTCCCCAGCTCACAGGGATTCGCATAAATTCATCTATGTATTCACTGAGTTTTATTCATATGGCTCACTTTCAAGAGTTCAAAGTGTAATCCCACACTTAGCACATTCTGACAATTCAATTGACACAATGTGTGCTCTTCATTGGTTTCAATATATTCAGTTTTCGTGGCTGTTTAAACCGTTTAACTTTATGTTTTTAGCAGTCTCACCACCTTGTTTCGCTATTCTGTAGCAATTCTCAAAGGCGATGTTCCATTTTGTATCACTTCGATCTAATTGCTGCTGTGAAATCGTGCATCAGCTCATAAAATTTTCACATCTGGTACAATAGATTGATTAGATTTTTTTTTCGTTGAATGATTGCTTCGAGAAAAAAACTGTTATATTTATATTTTCGTTTATTGCGATGAGAATTCGCACTGAACATCAGAAGGTAATTTTTCTGAAGTTTATTGAAGTTTTTTTTGCATTTGATACGAACAACGTTTGGCACGCAATAATTTTTCTCACTAACAACAACTCAAGAGCTCTATTTCCTTCTCTTTTATTCATGATGTGTGCAAGTCAAAGAAAACGTTCACCTTCTTTATCCATCGCATAAATCATTCAGAACTTACGAGTAACAGTCAGATCCCATTTCCTCTCACCTGCTTCAATCAGCTACAGGATGTGGCTGACGCCTGTGCTGAAGCGTCTACACTGAGCTTTACGTTTCGGCATGAGCGCACGCTCAAGACGATAGTATCATTAATAGGAAAAATACTTTTCAAGAAGTAATCGTTAGCAACAACTTCCTAGAAGTTTATAAGATATTCATGAGTGTATTTATATATTTCGCATTATATCGGCTATATCCAAGTAGTATCTAGAAAAAAATCTCTGGTCGGCACCCATCGTTGTTTGCGTTGTGATCAAATTGTGAAAACAACTTTTTGAGGAATTTTATCCGATTGTTTTATCAAAAAAAAAGATTTTCAGCGATGTGTTTGTAACGCAATGAATGAAGTGTGATAATCGAAAATCCGCGATTTCCTGCTTGGTGTGGCCGGTGCATTCCATTATATACATACACATATTGCTGATTGTGAGTAAGCACACTCATGAAAATTTTCTGATCAACTGAAAAATATTTCTTAACGAGCATTTTTTATCAGGTATTTTCCCATCACTGGCTGAGCGTGGGCTGAATGTCACTCGGATGATTTTCGCATTTTGTCATGTGTTCTCGTTTCATCTTATCATTTCAACTATGCATTCAGCTAAACAAATTGTTCAATACATATGTTCAATATGTTCAATACGTATTGAACGGAGACGTGATAAGGTGATAGGGTCGACAATACTGATAGCAAAAACAGTTGATATGATTGACATCGGTGTGGAATTTCATCATATTGACGAGTGACTGACTGGGTTAGAATGAAAGAAGTATCATTTTACATGTGGTCAGGATGATTCATCCACTGAAGCCAACGATCATATTCACATAACACTTCGATAATAAATGCCCTCAATATGTATCGACTTCAGTTTCATCAGAACTTCTCACATTCATTTGTCGTCTTCACATATTCATATCGAATTACACCACGTTCCCGCTGATACTCATCTGATTAGCATTAGACTGATCATGTGTGATTCACATCACTTCGGACGCTCTCTGTCGTTGATCACACTACTTCTTCAACAATCAGTTTTTCTAGTACTCTCAAGGGCAACAAGAGCATCCTTCAAGTAAACATTAATCTCTGCTTTGGTGACCGTTCAGTGCACTGACATCAGTGTAATTTCGAGTCATTCGTCATGGGCGTTGTTGAGACTTGATGGCAATTCGTAAATAACAAAAAAATTATTGTTGAACTATTGCTTCGCATTCGTCAGAGTTGTTGTAAAATGATATCATCTTCTATATAAATCATCGCCTCAACGCCTTTCGTCAGTGTATTCCTTTTGGTTCGATTTTGACCTGAGCTCTTTCTTTCATCAATAATGAATTTATTGTATCGTTTTTTGACCGTTCATTCTATTTTATTGAAACTATTGCGTATTGAAAGTGTATCACAAGTATTGTGAGTTGTTGATTTAATCGTTACTGAAGGTGTTTTTCGCAATCAAACAGCGAATTCCATGGAAATGACTCTTTCTGTCATTGCATTCCTATGCACTGCATCATTGAAGGTGTTTTGCTATGTGACTTCGTTTGAAGAAAAAATAAACCATTTATATTTCTTTGGCAATATTCATTGACATTTTCTCATTACGTTATGTCAATTACGAACATCCCTCCCTCCATTGTGGGAGCATGTCTCAACAATTGCGAAATTAGGAGTCAAATTCTTACTTCGTGAATTCCTTATCAAAGATGCAGAAAACATAGCAAAGCCACAAACCATTAACAGAACCGTTATTATGCCCGTGCAGTGAGTGTGATCGTGCAACATAGGCTACTTGCTTGAAGGTGTTTTCCACTATAATTTGGAAACAAATCGATGTAATAAAACAATTGAAATTACCAATTTTTAGTTCATGGATTCCTTTCTCTGAGGTTTATTGTTTGGTCTATAAGATATATTGTTTCTCGATTGTTCCAGTAATCTATAGCACATAATAAGAATGTTAAATGTGAATGGACGGAAGAAAGATTGATCATCTTATGCTTATTTGGTACGATAAGACATTTTTATGATTCTCTTTTTTCGTTGTCATCCAGCTGAATTCTCAAATGGTTACTAGGAAAAAATGTCAAGTTGTTGTTGTTATTTTTTTCCGTCTGTTTCTTTTGACCGGTTCGATGACCTGAAGATTGATACAACATGACTAGAACGAAAATCATTACGATATGAGTGTTCAGTGTGAAAAGATACGATATTGCGCTCTGTTATCTAGAGGCAGGTAGGTGGTTGCTGTTCGATTTCCCAGACCAAAAAAATGGATGCGCCATTTGTTGTGCACCCAATTGAACAGAATCACTGATAATGAATCATTAATTTTTAATGAGAGCCTATAAAATGAGTTATTTTTTGCCAGTTTTTCATTGTGGTCTTCAACGCTTCAGAACTTTTGAGACCTTAATTCTTCAAACGTAATCACTTTCGATTTTCATTGATGTGGTGATGATCAAAAACAATCTGATAACATTAATTGTGAGAGGAAGAACTCAGCTAATGGATTCAATAAATCTTTCCAGCCCACGTTTCAAAGTTTTTGAATCTTCCGTCTCTGAAGTAATCACTGTGGATGTTTTTTTTTTGTGGGATGATTGGAAACTAATGAATCGGATAATTTTTCGATACGATAATCAAAACGCTCAATTGAGCAATATCCTTTTTCAGCCTAACAGTAACGTTTGAAATCTCTGAGTTTGGACGTAAAAGTGGTGTTGATTTTTACTTGATTTCCTCTCAGATTTTTTCCCTTGTCACAAATCTTCGACTGCGTTCCAGGTGTTTGATTGATGACCACTCGTGTCATTTCCTCGTATTCTATCTATCGCATCAAAGACACCATTTGTGAGCGTCATGCTGATAAACATCTTTATGTTCATATGACGGATGTTGAAAATTGATTGTTCATTTTAGTGTTGTGATATTCGATCGTTTGTAACTCAGTGAATCACATTAAGTTTAATTCAATTCTTCGATTTCTTGACTCCCATGATGATCGATTCGTTTGTTTACGATTCAATTTTACTTTTTTACAGGTTCTCTTTCATATCGTCTCGAACTGATAGGAAAATGCGGCACTTAATTATTCTGGCAGTACTATTTTTAACTGTGAATTCACGATCCATTTTTGATGAGCGAGCTAAAGGTAACTGACTTGATTTCGCTTCCTCTACAATTGAACTTCTAAAGTTAACTGGTAAATATCTCTTGTTCTTGATTACTGAATAAAGTGTTAATGCTAGATGAACTTCTCATTCATGTGTGAGTTTATTCTCCTATATGATTGATGGAATCAGTTGAGAAGCGATTTCGATTTGGAACTGGCCTGAAAGCTGATTTGTGTGAGTTGCGCCGGTCAGAGCGCATGTTCCAATTGACTTCTGGCGGCGATATTTTCTCGTTTGTTTAGTAGGTATCGATCTTCTGAGAGGAGCAAATTCATTTCATTCAATAGCAAGTCGAATGTGGTCACTCTTATGAGATCATTTTCATTTGTGAGTGTTTTTTTCATGCATTCTAGAGAATGTACACAGAAGAAAAATAGCAAATCCATAGAATTGGTGATCATTTTGAGGTTCGTATTTTGTCGAATCAACTGACCACACCAACGATGGTCTATTCTTATTGAGTCCAGCCGCTGAACTGCCAAAAATACCGTTACGAATAATTTCGAATTCTGAAGTGCCCGAAGATTCACGTGAAAAATCGAGCAGTCTTGGAGACGATTTGATATTGGATACAGATTCAGATTCAGATGACGTTAATGAAAGACCTTTATTCGATGAATTTGGCACGATCATCACCTATCCAGACAAACAACTCGCACATACCGATATAAGTGAACAGCAGAAAGAAATCCGTCGCTTTGAAGAGAAATCACAAGTGAGCATATCAATTCAGCAATAAAGTTACATTAATTCACTCAAATCATTTATATCAATACTGATCTAACTTACTTGACCAGTCCAACTTCTCAATTAATCAACTCTGCTTTGCGCAGAAAGTCTGCTGAAAGGATCATTCACAGTACAAGATCCGCCTTGATTATTCTTACAATTAGACACAATCTTCGTCAAAATTTGTGTTATTGTTAATATCTCAAGACAAAATAAAATGACCACATTGTGCCGCCTGAAACGATCGAATTTTGGTTCGTTAGGCAATAATTTTCGAATGTGTCAAATTTTGCCGAGAAATCTTATTGAGTCCATGTACAACGCAGTATTCTTACAAATATTTTTTATCCCTCACGACCATTCACATGTAACAAACAGCAAGTTTATCCTCGTAATTTCCATCTGTGACTATTCACATGTATCTAAAGATAGGTACTACGATGCTTGCGTCTCAAGCACTATAGAATCGCGAGAGCATAAAAAATTTTTCGTTTCAGGACTTCGTTCAGGAATCGGACAGATCTCCTGATTGTATACCGAGAAACTACCAAGACGACGGAATACCAGAAAATGAATCAGCCGAAGAGAACGCACTGAAAGAAGCTGCTAATGAACTGCTCTCTCCAGTCAGCACTGGTCTCGAAGCCGACCAACGAGAGAAAGCTTCGAGTAATTTCACGGGTCCGGAAATAATCGAGGAACCATTCATAAAGATCACTGTACAGCCGTTATGTCCTTACTGATTCACTGAATTGCGCCAATGTATATAAACTCTTCAGTTGTGTTTTAAAAAATTGACTGTTGATGCACATGAATGACACGAGCGAGCGAGCAATTGCCATTCGCATTCATATTCACTCGATGATGTATTTATATGATTCAGTATTGTTTTGTACATTATCTACCATCTTGATGCCTTTGATCACTGTGCGCAACAAGTGCTTTTGAAATGAGATTTGTTCATTTAAAACAAAAAGAAAACTGTTCTTCGCTAAAGAATCCAAATTCCTGTCCTAATCATTGTTAATAGAATCGTTTCCCAGCATAATTCGCGTACTGAATAAATAATATTTTTCATAACCACAACATCTAAAGAAGCACAAGGATGTGGTTATTAAAAAAAAAACTTCAATGTCAAACTGAACCAAGAACAGCGAGCAATCACAACAACAGTTACAGGCAATGAATTCTCTGTAACCGATCACGAAGGGTGATCGCTTAACAAAAGCGACGTATTGAATCGAATTTTTCCTAGAATGCCAAAGGAGTTACTGCAGTGTTACTGATGATGCAGCCTGAATCTTGGATGTTTAGTCACAACAAAATATCCATCAAAATTGACAGCTACTGAGTGAAATTTAAGTCGCCAATAATTCTGCAATTCTGAAGCGAGACACAACAAAATCGCTTGGATATGTGAAAGGGAAGGTAGCATAAGTTGCACATATTACTACACAAGCAATATAATTTTGAGCAAGGATACATGCCTTTTCTGAAAGTAGAGAAATTGGTGAATACGATGATCTGAAGAAAATAAAACGCTTCTTGACAATTCTATGAAGAGCATTAATTTCAAGATGGTGTTACTGATTTAGCAGATGTGGTTTATTTTTTGATCAACATGCATATAATGTCCTAGGAGCGTTAGCGCAGTTAGATGGCTTCAGATATACATGTGTTTCACTGAAATTCTGCAGAATCGCTCGACACCATAAATGATTTTCTGAAACTTGAGAATCTTAAGAATGCGATTATGTGAAGGAGAGAACGTGCTTCAGCACAATTCAAAGGAGAGTATTAGTTTGTAGTGGATGTTGGTGATTTGGTTGGCGTAATTTTTACACTGATCAATAGATATACAATGTACCTCAAGATTTCGGATGAATATCTGATTTTTTGAGAAAATCCCACCCAGATAAGGAATTGCTTTGTGCCGGTTCACCTCCGTTTATCACCGTACAAATTTGCTCCCGTTGATCAGTCTACGCAGTTTTCAAACAACCATATCTTCAGGTTCGCCCAGATGCACACCGAATCCTCACATTTTGGGTTTCTCCAGTCATTATAGTTTCAGAATACGGCATCTGTAGTGTCAACAAAATTACGTATGGTTTGCGACGAATACCTCAATTTCTAAACGTATTTCATTACGTGAGCGATTGCATTACATGATTCATTTCCGTTCGGTGTATTCCTACTGATTAGACCGTACGTTACGATAAGAATACTAGAAGAGCGATTTTTTATCTAATTATATCCGCAGGTTTGACCAGAAGCGCATTATTCGTAGTCAGTATCAGTAGATCCATGCGGCTAAACCTGATGCTTTGCTTTAAAATGTCCCGTAAAAATCCTTCGACGCATTATTTTGCTCAATCAAGGTACTATTATTATGGTCAAGGTCCTGTTCTTATTCTTATTATATTACTGCTGTCATCGTTAGATCATTTATTTTAGTGTGGATTTACTTAGCACAGGGGTCCCCATAGAGGGAGAGGGGAGGGAGGGGGAGGAGAGAAATTACCTATTCTTGATTAATTTTGGGGTTTTGGATCAGGATCCTGATCTCATTCCCTGGGCGCCCTCTTTCATCTAGGAGGTCTTCCCCTTTTATCTGACAATTAGATTCCTTCTTCTTCTAGGCTGTCTTACTCTCTCTCATGAAGGAACCCTTCGCCCTCTTTAGGGAACCCCTCTCCTTTCGAGCTAACTCTTTTCCCATCCGGTGGAACCCTCCTCCTTTCCGACGGAACCGTCCTCCATCCCCAATGAACCCTCTCCCTCTTGAGTGTAACCTTCATCCTCCATGATATCATCAAGCGCGTTTCGTAATACGCACATAAAATGGTGAGCATGCGTTTGTATTGCTCAAATCGAACCGAAACGTACTACAGGGAGTCAAATAACCGGGTGCTACTTAGCAGGGAATCAATTAGCGCAGACCTTTCAGGTGTTTTTCTTCCATACGACGGAGACATCGAGAAGCGATTACAGTTGATTTTTGATCGTTGATTTTGCTGTGCAATTATTTACTTCATTTAGCTGTTCAGTGTTCATTCACATTCAATTAGCATAACTACTGTTGCACGAGTGTTTCTTTTTGATATCGAAACTCGCCTAACGAATAAGCAGTCATTTATGATGCTCTGATTGCAAGTTTGAGGGAAGATGTGGCATGATGAAGTGTTGGTGACGAATGGAGATTCGATATGGGGTCGTATGACAGCTCTGGTCACTTCGTTGGTCGGGCACAGGTGCACACCGCGTGAAAGAGCTGATGCTTATGAGCAGTTACTGCTCTCATCAATTAGAGATGATGATAAGCGAGTGGCAGTAAGTGTTTATCAAGTTTCACTTCATTTCGAGAATTCGAGTGAATACGTGAAGAATTCTTTTGAGCTCAGAAAAAATAAAAAAGACTCGAGGAACCGAGGGAATGATCGTTAGACATTATTGAGAAGGTTCCGTACACCACATACATTTTCTCTGTCCCACACTCTCTCCCGGCTGCGGATTCTGTATGCCTAATTTAGATTCAGGTATAGGTTTAAGTTCAAAGTGAGCATTTTCCTTGTGATGTGCTAAACATTGAATGATTAAACTCTGTGTAAATAAATATCAGTCCTTCGTGATTTTCCAGGACTGAAATTTTTTAGAGTAAGGATTGATACTGATATTCTTCCATGTAATTGACATTTTTTATTTCTGTCTTTCAATGTTGCAATCATTTGAAGTTATTTTCTATGACTGTTCTCATCAATTCCAGAGTGTTCCAATCGAATCAATGATTAACGATGCAGCTGGAAAACTGGCGAAAATTGAGGACAAAAATAGGACGGCTGATAAATTTCGTCGTAAAATTGGTAAGCTGAAGAATTATTTTGTCTTATTTGTATTATTTTGAATTTTGTATTATTTTGTAAAATTTCGATTTACTCTGACAGCATTCAAGAAGTGAATTCTGTTCTTCCGTTTTTCGTCCTTTAAAATGTCGCAGTGAAGTGTATGCCTGCTTAGCATGTTTGTATTTTCAGTATTCAGTTATTGCTCAGTCTACTCATTCATTTCATAGGTTTACTTCGAAGAAATGGCGATGAGAATGATGAAATATTGAGATTTTTATTGCTGATGGCCGACTGGGATGGAATTCTGAACAGTACTCCAAAATCGCTTTTCGAGCTACCACTACGTGACACATCAAATGTGAGTTCTTTGTTCGTTTCGGTTTATTTTGAAAGTCTCTCTCAACAATCATTTTGTATTTTAACGTTCCAATTGAGAGGGTTTCATCGAATAGTCGTTCTTCATTCAATAATTGATAAAATTCAAACGATTTCTTACAAACGCTCATGTATGTGGTGTTTAGTTAAGTAAAAAAAAAAAGAACAAATGTCTATCAAGTAAGTACCAAATCAGTTTACTTTATTTATGTATCATCAAAAGTATGGTTATTTTATTGTGTGGACTGGTGAAATATGACTTTGTGTGAATATTTCATGGAAAGTTTCAGATTCCTGGATACAGACGGCGATATCCTCAGATAGATTTTTCTTGTGGCGATGAAACAGAACGTCATCAGAAGGTTTTATTTTGGGGTCGTGATGTTTCTTTATTTTTACATCTGAAGTGTCATAGTTTAGTCGTGAAATTGCCGGAATCTCTTAATGAGGTGGAAATTGGTGAAGTGTTCAGGCGTAATCAGAGCTTATTTTAAATGAGGACACGATTATTGCAATGAATCTGTAAGGATGTGTGAATATAACATCTGAATGTAATCTCATTTGAAAGACCACTCAGCATTTCCAGTTGGATCCAATCAGACATTTTAGGTTATGTTCGTCTCTTCGCCAACAATATATTCAATTTGTTCCGATCAAACGCCTTCGTTTTGTACATCATCAATTGGTTTGTGCTACTGAATATTAATTAGTTAATGAAGTAATCATTCTTACGTTTGTTATTCATCATTAATATCGATAAAGTGTTTTTGGATTGATTTTTAGTGGAGTACTTTCGTGTAGAAGAGATAACTGAGAATGAAATTTAGATGCTTCTGCACAAGAGGAAGTGTTCAGAAATGAAAACGATGACGAGACTATCACTGAAGCGATGGTATTTGATGAACGTGGTAATATTAATGGGTTGGCGATCGATGAATGTTTACGAAGCATTTGGCAATTATCGAATCAATCGTCATTTCAAATGGTTACTTTCAATATTTTGTGAAGTTGATTTGAAAAAAATCAGAATGAGAAAAAAAGAATTGAGAATACCAATGAAGGTAATAGAGCGGATTTGACCAAGCACAAATAGTTTCTCTATTGGAATAATTTTTTTTCTTCATGACACCTCAAAAAAAGTTTTTTGGAATATTACCACAACGGTGAGTGATTAGGGAAATGGAACTAATTTTTGCATTCTGCATATCATATTGCATTCAGGCACCAAAGATATTTTTCAGCTTATGTGATTGTGAAAATTCAATTTGTTCATGCAGTGAAATGCATGCTTTTCGGCCTCTTTCCGGTCTTTGACGGTCATTTGCAAAGAAACTATAAACAGCGAGTTCAGAAAGTTCAAATTCCTGATTTATGTCCCAAAAATAAACCTATCTCTGTGTAGTTTTTTCTTTTATACTGTGTTATTAATATTATTATTATTGTTATTAATGTTGCTGTAATCATCGTTTCATAGATCTCGTGGAAGGATACGATGAAATGCTTGCAGTGCTTGATGCGTGGTCAAAATTCGGAACTGATCAAACGAGCTACCACGGTGACTGTTCCACTAATATAATTAGTTTTGCATTTGCCAATATTGTTGTCATTATTCCGAGATCAAGATTTTTTCTTTTAGAGTAGTCCATTTATGTTACGTAATCTGCATTCAACATTATCAATCGAATTCGAAGGACCGTCCAGGCTCATCAGTCTCGTTTCACCGTTCATTGATTTTGCAAATAAGTTAGTTCAGTTTTTTTGGAAAGGTTTTAGTAATTTTTTGAATTATTTTCAACGTTCATAATTCAGATCTTATTTCTATTGATTCTTCCAGTTGGTCCCAAATTACCGTCTAAAATATTCAGAATGCAATCGATTGAACGTTCGTTCTGTGTCGGCATTAGTGAATCTTGTTCGCAGTGTAGCGTTTTGTCAGAACAGTCGACAACGCACCATACGAGATCATTTCATTTGCTATCATTTCATCTCAAGCAATGCTTTACCGATATCAGGTTTGTTTATTATCGCGCTCTGTTCCAATTCGTTCTCTCTTAGAAGTTGCTTAAAGTCGTCGAAAGTTTTTATATTGTTTATCACAGGAAAGTTTTTTATCTGAATTACTAGTGGTGACGAGTGGGGCGTGTTCTTTGACGATAATTGTGTGGAATGTTGATGAGCACCAAAATAGATACATGTTATTGGTGAATATCAACAACTAGAATTCAAAGAACGAAGTAATTTCAATGGTTCTCTCATTAAGGAATGATTTGTGTGAAGAGTTGAATGTTAAAACTGAAGACGAAAATGGTTTTCTTGATGCGAAGTTTTGTATGAATCGAACACTCCTCAAATGTGCAACGTATTCGAAATTCTTCGATGTTATCATTGCAATACAGCAACACAGTGATTATGGGGTATATAATTTGTCTTTTTTTCTCATTTTTTATTGAGTACTACATATATGTCTTTGTATCCTTGTTCTACTTCCATTATAACGTTTGCAGTTTATTTTATAGTTTTGTGGAGAATTTCATGAAGTCATTTTTTGGAAGAGTTTTGTTGCTTTTTTAATTCGTATAATTATAACCGAATTGAATTGAGCTGAGCTCATGCTTGCCCTTAGGTTGGCAATAGGATTGAGGCTAATATTTGACCGCATAGCTTATACTCGACGCATTTTTCTATTTATCAGTATTGAACACTGTTGCAACCTAATTTTCAAAAATCGTCCTCCATACTGAACTCACTGTCATAACTTTGTTACAAGAGTGGCTTTTGTAAATTTCTATTTGATAAGCCGTGACTAAATAGTATTGCTTGAAAATGAATGTTTGTTGTGAGATGGATTGTTTGCAGTGTTCTGAGATGATTGATGCGTTTTTGGTTGTAAGAACGTTGGAGGGTAGCAGTAATGAAACGTTGAAAACGCTTTGTGATAACATTCTTGTCATACTTATCCAGCACTTTCATCGGTCAGTTATTTTTCTTTTGACTGATAGAATTGGAGGAAGAAGTTTTTTGGCGGATCAGAGGAGAAAGAGGATCATTTAGAATTTTATTTTATGAAATATAAGAAGAGGAGAAAGAGAAGCGATGTTATAAGAGGTTGATGATTTGATACGATTAGAAGAAATGGTGTAAATTGCAGGTCTGTATTGCGGTGGATATGCAAAGGAGATGAGTGTTTCGATGATGGCGTATTCCGCATAAACAGTGATGTGGTTGGGAAAATTAATTTGAAGAATGTCAATAATAGTTATGCGAGTGCAAATATCGGTTTGTTATATTTTGTGTTACATCAGTGATAATGAATTAGTGTCACATATTGAATTAGTGATTCAATTTTTGGAGATCATTAGTTTGGAATGTTACCACGCAGTAATGTCTTCTGATATTATTCATATTCTTCAAATTAAAGGATCGTTTAGAATTTTATTTTATGAAATGTTCGATAACTTAACGATGTGTTTATTTTAGATGATGACTCATTACATGTAAGAATTGGTATGCAAGCATGACGAGAAAAGAAGGAATTCTCTTTGATGAATTTACATTTTGCCAACTCGAATTTAACTTGCTTATTTATTTATCAGTTTATCGTTCATATCATTTTAATATGATTTCACGATTCTTTGCCTTTGCGTACCAATGTTCGCCCGATTAGTCTAACTGAGCCATCTTCATGTAGTTGTTTTGATTTTGCCTAAGGACGTTCGCGTCCGTGTGGTAGCTGTTCGATAACTCGAATGGTTCACCTTTCATCTTCCACATTAAAGATATATGATCAAACCGTTTAGGTTTCGAATCGTGTAATGCTTGCATACCAAATCTTACATGTAATGAAACGTTTGAAGCATTTTTCATTTAATTGACCTTTGATACGTATATTTGTTTAACACTTAACGATGTGTTTATTTCAGATGATTTGGTGGTATTATGGCGTAATGACTTTGGTATTCAGTTGCGATCGAATTATTTATTCGATAAGGAATGGTGTAATAAGTGGATGTATGAAGGGAAAATGCGTAAATTAATTCATTTATCATTGGATGAAAGTGGTGATAATAGCGTTGATGATTTGAACAGCACTATGGACGATGCATCAGATTACCGATTAGCGGTGTGTTCATGCGTTTACTTATTCTGTTGTCAAACTGTCTTATTTTCTCATTCGTTCATTCATATGTTTTGTCTATGAGTTATTTTAATGAGTGTTGTTATCAGTATCTTTAACTTTATAAGTTTCGGGTGCATTGTTTTGATCGTTTGTGTTTTCTGTTGTCGCATTGTTCTTGCGTAAGTATGTAATGGTGAGTGAATTTTGAAAAGTAATTCGTATTTTGAATGTTGTGATAAAAGAAATGTCATAAATTTCGAAGATAACATTGAATATTGTTGACTTTAGATTAGTGAAGAAGAATATGATCTGAAAAGGGAAACTGTAATTGACGCACTTCATTCGTTGACATCAATTCAAGCGATTGTCAGCAGCAAATATCAGTAAGATTTTTAAAATATTTATGAAATTTTCAATGAGTCCGTCTCATTATTGGCTACTTGTTTATTAATACCGTTGAATTTGTTTCAGGGCAATTGTGAATATGGCACAAGCACAGAAATTATGTAACGATATACTGAAACGTTTCAAAGAAACGTTTTCATTCATTGAGGACGTATTCCTCGGTAAAAACTATATAGTCATTGACACTGTGATAAGGTGGGTGTATTGTCGTTGCATGTTCATGGTATTTTTATGAATTCCTTCGTAATTGTTCTCATTATTGATGTTTCGCTGAATGCTTTATTGGTTGTTATTAATTCAGAAATTATTTGTGTTAATTGCGGGAAAATTAATGTTTTTAGTTTATTATTCCACAACGATTGTGACGAATGCAGTTCACCGAACAAGCTGCTATTAACGAGTGAAAACAATAACAATAATAATTTGATACGAGAGAGCGATGTGATTCAACAGATCTATTCCGCTCTGACTCAGCAAAAACGCTATCGACGACGATTCGTTAAGGGTTTGCGTATTCATGGTCAGTTTTTGATTTTTGCCAGTTATGGTGATCAGTCAGCAATTGCTCAAGTGTCATCCATGGCTTACACTTTCACGGACGTTTCGGACGTTTTTTTTTATCGAGGAGGTTATATCGTACTACTTTTGGTCACGCTGTTTTATCATACTTTAGTGCATGGTCACAAAAGGGATGAGTCAACCATTCCATTTACTTTTAAACTTGTAGTCAGAATTGAGGTCAAAGTCGGACGGAACTTATAATTAGTTTTAAGCTTGTATGGGTAATCGAAAAGCGCTTAATCGGATTATAAATAGCCGTTTGTTTCTTACACTTTTCATTTTTGCTAGTTAAGTGGACTTTTTGTTAGGAGTTTTTTGTTTCAGTAACTGAGCCGAATGACGATATGTTCGCGATGAAACTGCGCTACGAACCATTGTTTCCCCTTCAAATTGTTTTCACAACATCTTCAATGGACACATTCTATGAGATTTGGACGTTGCGATCTACTCTGGCCATTGAATTAGCTCATCTCGAGAAGGTTTTTAATGCAGTCACTGAATTTTTGATCTATTTCCATATCTTTTTTTAGACTGAATGAGTGAATGTTTCCATTATCATTTGAACTGATGAGAAATTTTAATTGCGATGATACTCTTTGAATGAGAGAATGAAGAGTTTTCGGATTTGTTTTAAGTATTTGAGTTTGAGATGGATGTTTGTGATTAGTGAATTTATTTCAATGAAACTGACAGACAGCAACGATGTTTCATATATTTTTAATGTAAGAAATAGTCCTTCATGAGTTTATCAAGCCTGTTTGACACAATTCAGCGATTGCGTTTTCAGTTAGAATTCGACGAAATATTAATGAGTTGGCATTTCATGCTGATGCGATCGAGAATGATGAGTTTCTTGAATACTCTGCAAATGTTTCTTCAAACTCAAATTGATCATGTTCTTGCAACGGCATCACTGAAGGTATCGTTGCGTTATCTTTTGTCGATTATAAAATACTTTGCATAGTTTGATTATAACGGCGATATGGCTGCCACTACGGTCCTAAGCCAATTGAAATTTCTAATGTTATCATTTTTCAATTGTCTCATCGATGTATCGAATCAACTTCTGTTGAGGCAGTTTGTACGGGTGAATTTGTTTTCAGGGCGAATTGCTTAATTCAGAGACACTGGATGAAGCACACGAGGCACTTAAGTGAGTAGTCAACTTTGCGTTCTTTTCGTTCGATTGCGTTTGATCAGGTTTTTGCTAAGTTTGCTAAGTTTGCTCTTGCAATTAAGTAAATGCCCATTAATTGCCGACGGATCGAGTTCGACGAACCCAAATTTGGCAACGAAAAGTAGTTTGTATATATCATTTAATTGGATGTTTCGCAGGCAGTTACTGAGTGCATTACGACGTTGTTGTTTGTTGGGTGCCAAACACGTGATGTTAATGAATGTGTTCGATGCGTGTATCAGATCAATAACCGATTTCCGATTGGCCGTTAAATCAATCGATTGCATCGCAGTCGAGAGCGCTTTCACAGAATTCGATGAAAATGTTCAGTTGTTTTGCAATGGTTCGTTTTTCGTTGTTTTGCCAATTCATTCTGATATTTGCCATTGCTTCTTCATCACTATTTACCATGCCAGATAATAAAACATATAGCATTAGGAAGGACGCGATTGTTTTCACTTCGCTTCTTTTCACCCACTTTTTGCCCATTTTTAAAAGCGTTGATGTATAATAGTTTAATAATTATATTATGCTGAAACTAGTTTCTTTTTGCAGTTCTCAAGGTACAGTCGGCCAACGGTCAAGTGAGCTTATCAAATCTACTGGTTCTCATCGGTCTTTCTGGATTTTATATTGATGCGCAACAGAGCTGAGTTCAATTTCAATCTGAAACTACCGAGTGGTGCATTAATCATCAACTGTAGGCGATACGACGGTTAAGAGTACTGAATATATGAATAAGATGAAACTGTTTTAGGTGAATACAAGTTCGTCATTGGTCATCGTTTATTTTGATTATTGCTGTCATCATTCCTATCTTTATCATTACCACAGTAATAGTCTTATATTATTACTGTGTTGTTATGTTCGTTTTTATATTATTGATTATCACTGTTCGTCTTTTTATTATCATTATTGCTTTTTACGTTGTTGTTCTCATTTGTAATGGTGATTAGTGGCGAATTTGCCAGTTTACTAGTAGAATCTTTATCAGTTCGGATTTGTTTAGATATTCAGTATTGAAGTGTCAAGAACTGAGAATGTAATCATATCGCAGTGAAATGGGTTTTATTTCGTAGATTTCGTGAGTAGAACGAATCGAACTGTGATGTGTTTCAAAATACATAAAAATTGAAATTTTGAAAATGATATTATGACTGTTGATGCGCTCATCGAATGCGTATATCAGTATGCAACAAAAATTCGGTTAAAGCTGCATTATATTGAGTGTGTTCGGGTGTGATCATTCGTCTTCTGGACTGTGTTTAATGAGGAATTGCAACAGAAATTGTAAATTCTTTCAAATACCTTTTGTTGCCTTTTGTTACGTGTATAGTGTATTTGTGTGCATATTCGAAATTTGACGGGTCTCTCTTCACAAACATTTCAACGATTGATTTTTGACTGTTATATTACCTTTCATTTTTTACTCTTTTGTTTGTTCACTTCGCATTTTTACCTCATTTATTATATCGTTTATATTGATTGTATACTGGATTGAGGATTGTGTTTTTTGTTTACGTTTACCTTTAACGTTTGGTGTAAACGTCCTTAACGGTGTTACTGTTGATATCATTATATTGTCATTGATTTTACTATTATAATGTAAGGCACTTTTTCGGTCCGACAACACGTAGGGCACCTTTTCGCTCCATTCATATCATTGTTGATTTTTATTTTCTCTAGAAGATGAGTTTCAAACGAAAATTCTTTTTGAGGCGATTTGACCGATTGAAAATCCGTTGCGAATCGAGGATATTAGAATTTCTTTCATCATGTTTGCTTCAGTAACTCACATCGGTCCATGTAAGTTCTGTCAGTGAATTTTCTCAAACGAAAATTATGTTCAAATCGTCATTATATGAAAAAGTGCCGTACAGTCTTCAACAGTGAGTTGTTCAGTAGATTAGCGTTATATTAGGAATTTCATGCGTGATTTTATTCGTTTATTCACTTTTGTGTTCAATCTTGCCTTCATTCCGTACGTTTCAGTGTTTTCTGTTAACTTCATTCGATTCCTTTCTTTGCATTCAGATTATCGCTTTTATTGTAGCCTTATCGATTAGTTGTGATCTTCTTTTTGATCTTCATACTTATGACATGAGTTATTGACCGAAAATGTCTTTTTCCCAATGTTTTCTAAAATAAAATCCGAGTTCGCTTTATTTCGCGATATTCTTTGCTCAATACGCTTTGCATGTTTCTAGTTTATGCCAAGTGCAGTCTTCAGTGGAATATATTTGTTGATGGATATTCAGCACAATATGCTCAACACAATATTCAGTGGAACAATACCTAGTCAGTAGAACATGTCTAGTAGAAAAGTTTCGGTCGCTCAAATCTTTGGAATGTCTCGAGCTCAGTATTAGATTTACATTTAGTCTTAAGCCTAAGCTTATCATTATGCGCTCTTACGTTCATACTCATACTTCGAGTACTCATCAGCTGAGTAATTGTTTCAGCTCAAGTAACGCGACACTTTCCAGGAGCTGATATCTACGTCTTTATGGAGTCCCATGTTTGATGTTAACCGTTGGAATTATGAGTTCGAAAATTTTTTCAACCGTTAAGGCAAACTTTGTGCGTTGGTCGATGGCCACCAATCGGAATTCGGAAGGTCATTGAGTTTCCAAGAGCACTGAACCATCTCCAGTTTGAGTGTTCTTCAAGTGTAAGTGTTAGTTTTAAGCTCTACTTCCTGTGGGATGCTTGTGAACGATGAAGAGCATTTCATAAAGTGACAGTGGTCACATACTACATCAGTGATACGAAAAAAACGGCCCCTACTACATCAGTGATAAGAGGTTTGTTAGTCGATTTGTTTCCACCTTAATCATGCCTGAGCTGCATTCATTCGTACATTCATGCATGTATATATGCCCAAACATTCATAATATTATATATATATATATATATATATATATATATATATATATATATATATATATATATATATATATATATATATATATATATATATATATATATATATATGATTTATTTAAATGATGTTTATTTATCGATTTCAAGCTACTTTCTTCTCGCTCTAATCTTCTAAAACAATATTAGAAAGCTTCAATATGAGAAGCATGACGTGATATATGTGAATAGAAGTTGTGTGATATATGACAGACGTATGTGGAGCATATTCAGCAAGCAAGGCTCATGCTTAAGATTTTGCTCAGAGCCTAGAAAGGAGAGGAATTATGGATTGGGAACATTGATGTATGCATCGAGTATGGATGGGTGCATCTGCCATCCATGTCTATACATGCAAGCAAGCAAACAACTATGCATGACGTTGGATGAAGTAAGCATAAAAGAGATATTCGTGAAGGGAAAGGATATTGCTGGTTTGGAAAAGTGTTGAGGTGAGGTTGTGTGCTGTGCGAATTAGGATGCAGTGGTGTGAAGTGTGCAGGTTGTCTCTTCAGAAAGAAGTAAGTCTAGTTGTGCAGCGATGTGTGCCACTAGAAGTGTTTTAGCTCATTTAGGTGTGTGTTGTACATATTCATGTTCATATCAATAGTAGTATTACTTAGTTAGTGAATATTCACTGAAGTTACGTGAACTTCAAAATGTAGCAACAAAGCAATCACAAATTCTTATTATATCGCAAGTATATCCAAGTTTCGCAAGGCTTTCTCTCTTCTTTAAGCTCGCAAGGCTTTAAGAAGCTCGTATGTGTGTAGTTGGAGAGTTTGTACGTTCATATAAGCTCATATTTTGGCTGTTTAAACCCGAGTGGTTAGAGGAGTAAGTGAACGCGACGAAAAGCTTTTCGTGTTTACTTGCTTTTGTTAGTCGCCCGCAATTGGTTGCTCGTTTTGCTGGCTGGTGCTATAGTAGTGGTTGTTTGAGTTGTGTTTCAGACAGGAGCAGCCAGCCGTTTCAGATTGCTTTTTGTGCTAGCCGTTATAGATGGACGTTGTGTGCGTGCTACTATTAAGTGCTGTGCTACTATGCCTTGCAAACGCTTTATTGCTCACATATAATCTGTTATATGAGTAATATGTTACGAATATAGTGGTGTTTCTTGTTAAACGTTTATTTGCTTGCATGCACGTTTCGTAAGTGGCCAACCAGCACAATACAAATGAGCATTTCCGATCGGTGGAAAGGGAAATAAGATTGAATGAAATTTGGTGATTAGTCAGTCGATATAAGAAGGATCGATGTCATTATTGTTATGTAATTGACGTTTTTGTTGTTGTTATTGGTTGATTGATACGGAACGGATTGATAAGATGTTTGATGCTGTTGTTAGTGAGTAATGAAATATTATCGTGAGCGATACGACAACATATCATGTGAATATACGTGGCGAAATCATATGATATTACACTCGTTATCGTTCGCTGCTTATATCCACTTTTGTCTGTCGAAAGTTGTTTTTCAATTTTATTTGTTTGATATGTGTCATTTATTACTGTAATTTGAGTCGGATATAATGAAAACATCTGTTTTACGTCGAGACGAGGCGAAGAACGACTGCTTGGAGTAGTTGAAAAAGAGGCGAGAAAACGATCGCAACGAATCTGGCTAATTGAAATCTGGTGAAGGTAGTTTTCGTCTTAACTTAGCAATTAACACGGATAGTATCGTTTGAATGTTGTTTCATAAATCACCAGATGATTTTTGCTCGTTGATTTCAGATTGTTTGTCAGTCTGAGTGAGTGATAAATTAGTTCATATTGAACAGTAGTCAATCTTCTTTTTATGATGAGTTTTTATGATGATTTATGTATATGCATCTATATCCAGCGATTGATTGCTTGCTCGTGATGGATTTGCATTTTGTGCATCTAAAAGTGTGTGCATATAAGTGACAGATGGATGGTTTATTGACAAACCAGAGATGGGCATCTATAGCGAATGATCGAAAAGAGTATTCGCTATTAGTGGTTATTTCGTGTTTTGAATACTTTCATCTGATTTGATCAGGAAAACTTTTGTTGTAATGATTACAGCTATTATACGAATATGAATGGTTTCATTGGAGCAGTTATCAAATGAGAAGAGTAATCGCAATATAGTGGAAAAAGGTATAAGTGAAAACAAGTGACTGGCAATAGAGCGTTATTCGCTATTTCACTTTTAGTGGAGCTACTTTTTCGGTAGCGCGATAGTTGATTAATTTTTCCATGTGACGGAAATATCTAGTGATAGCTTTCCGTACAGTAATTTTTAGCGGTCTACAGTGGCGATAACTTGCGCTGTTTTCTTTCATTAGCTAGTCAACGAGCTACCTTTTTAAGACTTCCGCTGAATCGTTACTTTTCGTCTGCAAAGGCATGCTTTTTTCCCAGCTCTTGTGCGATGTGCATATTTTTGTGAATCAATCGACGAGGTCATACTCAATGTGTTCTTTCATTAACTATTAGTTAAGTGAAGAATATACCTGGATTACCTGGATCGGCCAGGCTATCAAACGTTTATAACGTTGCTGGCCACAATGCTCGCATTTCCGTGCGCATTGTTTTAGCCTCAATTTACGCCACCTCGCTGGCTGGGCGAGCAGGCCAACCGAACACAACCGAGTAATTAAATAGTCGCCGTGAATACTTTGCATAATTAAACGCAGTCAAATACCAATTCAATAAATAATCATTACTCTAATAAAATAAATATTCCGACGATCGCTCACCGCCATCGACGAAATAACCACTCGATGTCCAAGTAATAATTAATCAGGTGAATAATATATGCTATCAAAATGATACTGCTTTTGATGCACACAGCACAAAGAACAACCTCAACAGAATTTTTTCCTGATCAGAAGTGAAGTCTGTAATTTAATCGAATCATTGCTGACAATAAACCTCGTATACACATAATTTCGAAGAGACATTAGCCACTTATTCGTTGTGCATGTCGATGGAATATAATATGATTGAATTGACCGAGACTATGATGTGGTGTGTTTACTTTGCATTTTATTTATTTGCTGAACTGAAATTTGCGCCCTGGGATTGCATTACACCGCATTCTGTTTCATCACAAACCGTTGTCTCTTTTTCAAATAATTCAACATTGGGCCACGATTTTGGGGGAGCTTCCAGTATTGATCTATTTCGATCGGAGGGAAGTTGAATTGTTCATTGACAACGAATACCTTTAGTTGTGGTGGATGTTTCAATTTTATTGTGAATGATTCGAGTACGATTATAGCATATTTCGAACGGTAGAATTTTCGAACGTTTCTTGTTATGGATACAGGTGAAGTAAATGGATTCTGCAAGTTTTTTTGCGTTTTAACGGCTATATTAACCTCAACTTTATTGGAGAGTTCCATGCTCGTGTTTCCGCTTGAAACAAGGAATGTTTTCAATCATGTCGAGCTGACGTGAAAATTCTAATTCTGTGGGTCGTTTGTATTGACCGGTCATCGAAACTTTAGTACGTACTAGCATTTGATCATTGCGTTTCTAAGATTTCGCATCTCCAAAATGTAGCATCCAGTCTTACTGGGGGGACTTTGTTTCCATTCACCCATTGTTCACTCGGTTTTCCAGAATTTACTGAATATGGAACCGAAATATCGCTTCACTTTCACTATTGAGCCTATCGTTCACTCATTCTCTATCATTTGCTGAATGCAGTGGATACAATGCTCATAATGCGCATTGCTTGCTGATCCAGTCTAAACTGATCCCATCGAATTCGTCGTATCCATTTCTATAAGTCTATGAATCGTAACGAGCTGTGCATGTCGTAGTGTTATGAATTTGTTGCTATAAATTCCTTCTCTCATTTTTCTCATTGTCAGAAAATAATTCAGTGATCATCGATACTATTGCTTCTTGTATGCGATTTAGGTAGTTTCGTTCATTTGTAAATTTGCTGACTGTTCTATGCTTGTGTTAAATGATTTGGTTTTTGAGTGACAGTTAGTGTTCTTTAACACTTTCATATTTGACCAATAAAATGTCGACTTCTTTCGTTTTCTCCCATCGATCATCTTTAATAGTTGTCAGCGAATGTTATAAACTCGTTAGAATGCGTTCTTTTCTAACGCTTTCCTTGTCAACAAACAACTTCCTGCACACACACACTTATTTGCACATTCTTCAAGTGTTTCGGTTGCGTTTAGAACTGGAACATTTTCCAGTTGTTTTTTTTTTTGTTTTGCTTCGAATGGAACAGAAACCTGAAAGAAGATTTTCCACTGCGGATTTATAGTTCAAACATTATGTAATCGTCACGAAACTATCAGTTTGAGCTGAAGTCAGGTCAAGATTGTGAGACAAACAGTAGCACTACCCATATTCAGATATGCATGAGGGATTTTCACGCTATTGGCTCACAACATTCACAAAACTTCAGTGTGTTGCCTCAATTTTTCTTTAATTGATTCGCCTTTAAAAAAGCCAACTGAAGCGTTCAACGGAACGAAATCACATTTTATATGATTTGATTGTGGTCTTTTTGGGTTTTCGATTCGATTGTGTTATATTTTCCCAAATCATGTTTCCAAATTATGCACACATAATGGCGCAGTGATCATTCGCTTTCATGTTGTGCATTTCACATTGCGTTATGCAAATTCAGTCTGATCGCATTCGGTGCTTCTTATTTATCTCATGCAGCAGCACCGCTCACACTCTATCGGATTTCTTTGGTGTGTTTTCATTGCACTTTTTCAATTGCCTGCTCTCCCTTTTCCAACATCTCCATTTTTCTCATAAACTTTATTCGAATAACGGGGCGATTTTTCCAAACCGGTTTCATTGTGTATCTTTCGTCGAGGATGTTGTTCTTGTAGTTGAGAGATATAGATGCATTATTCAGGCATTCATTCCGATGGATATAGTTGTTGTATTGTTTGTTACGATTATGAGTCATTAATTGCGTGACGGTTGATAAGTATTGATTGATAGGAATACATTCCGATATTGATCAATCGATTAGAATGCAGTTTGACGGTGATAATTTACTTTCGTCGTTGATATCAATCTCTTTGAAAACAGCGTTTCGTATGATCATAATAGGCTGAACGTTAGCTGCATTTCGAAATGAAGACGTATGATAATCATTGAACTTTGTCGTTTTCTAATTGCTATGGTGAAATTGTTGACTTTTTAATCGTTCGATAGTCAGCTCAGTGAAACAGATCAGTCGCACTTTTTGAATGAGTGATAAACAGTGATAAGATTGCGTTATGTGCTGAACAGTTGTTTTGTATAGCCATCGTAAACGTCTACTAAACCCTAAATTTTCTTATCGATGAGTCTGATAATTACAGTGCTAGACTGTTGGTGATTAATAATAGGTGTACTATCAACGTAGACCGCTTTCAAAGCTATCAAACTTTGAAAATAGAGAATCTCAGAGGCGCAGGGAATGGCAAACCTAGACGTTTAGAAGTCGCTAGAGCATGAACCCAAGTTTAGGGTTAGTATTGGAAGTATGGATAGCCTGATGGTTCAAGGAGAGTTGCGTCCTGATAGTTACCATCTGAGAAAACTGCAGTCTGGAGTAACTGTCTCCCTGGTAGTTGTCCTCGGTGATTTCAGCGAGGTATTTGGAGGAAACAGTTGTCCTAGGAAGCAGTTGTTCTAATATCCATGACAGTTCATCGTGGCACATTTAATTGTACGCAATAGGCGTGATTATGATTCGCGTTCACATAATAAATTGTGTCGTACAATAAATCACAACAGTTTCTATATCTATCAGCAGCATTCATTCGTATTCATCGTTATTGTTATTCAGTGATTCGTTTACCTATCCGCATTAAATGCTTTCATAGAGTTTACATTCGCTTTATATAATCTGTTTCAAAGAGTATTCACCACTATACAATTTCCATTCGACTGCATACGAATGACAGTTATTTTCGATCGTATGTTATGACATTCGCTTCGATAAAAAACTGTGTGATCGTTATTATTGCATTATAGAACAGTCCATATGAGTTGTGTTTTTCATGAACAATTCCTATGTTCATAAATCGTTTGCTTCAGTGAATCACCATCCTAATGCCTTAATTCCCTTGAAAGGGTTGTTTATAGCTAACTCTTATCATTTTCATTACTACAATCCTTCGTTTTGATTATTGTTATTGCTTGCATTATTCAGCTACCATTATTTTCAACTCCATTAATCATCATTCTCTGTAAATTCCCTACTCGATCGTTACAATTCCACACATAACAGCAGTGATATTTTTTGTTATTATTATTCATATCACTATACCAGGAATAAATTCATCGTCAGACAGCTTCTGCTAACATATTGGCGTTTGCTCGGTTTCTTGTTTTGTTGATTGTTTTGATTTTTGAAGATTGGTTCGACGTGTGTGTAAATCAAAATGAATGGTATTGATGAATTTGATTACTGAACACCGATTCGACATTGTAATGGACTCATCGTATCCGTGATATTTCGTCATGACATTCATTGCCTTACTTTAAGTTTATTCATTAGACTGACTCATTTCGGTTTTGAAGACATTATGAAGACACGTTTTCAGTCATATGTTATGACATTTTATTTGTTGTGTTAGGTTCGGAAGTGAGCAGATATCACACCGGCAACAACAGACCACTCTGGAAATCGTTATTCGACTATAGTTACGTAGCGAGATCATTAGACGTGATGTGTGAAGAGCTAGAAAACAGGAGTTGAACATATCATTGGATAATCCTAGTCTTAAAACTTCTGCTTGGGTCTATATCAATTTTTATGCTGATTGTTAGTCATATCTGTAATTTTCCCTAACGATAAATGAATTCAAAATGAGAAAATACTTTCTCCATTTTGCATGAAATTCTTCCGCTTTTTGTTGGGATTTTTCGCGTTCTGATTTGAAATCGTATCGCTGTTGATGAGAGCTCTTTTGCCTTGCATAGAAATGTTTTTGAAGGGAATTAAAGTGACATATGATGTCTTTTCTTTCGTAGAGATGATGTATTATAGATATTGCCGAATTTTATATACGTGAAATGTGAGCAAGTCTCATTTCCCTAAAACAAACCACATATCCCATGTGGCGGCTATCATTGCACGTATATGATGATTGCCTTAAATTGAGTTCTGGTAGAAAGCAATTTCTTCGCTGTTCCTCTCTCCGTTTGCTTTGTTGTTCAGTCACATTGCAATAACTCCGAACACACATTATTCCGATTTGAATATTGCAAAGCAAGCATTATTCTTATGTCCGACAGGGCTTCAAAGCCACTATGAAAGTGCTACTTTTACATTTTTCAACTTCTTTAACATTTCTATAAAGCATCGCTGCTTCTTTCCATCCACCTAAAGAATCCCTGCTTCCTTCCATTCGTATAACATTTGTATCATTTCTTCTTCATCTTCTTCAAACATTAAGCTGCATTCACTGGATAACATTGACGTATTTTTTCACCCGAACGCTTGTTCTGAAATTACCCCTTAGTGGATCAATTGTTTTTGCATTTTGCAATATCTGTTATATGCATATTTGAGTTAACTATTCAAATATTCGGGTGTATTTGATGTTATTTATGATGGGATTTCAGATGTGAATGGTGTGCGTGTGTGTTTGCAAGTGAGAAAATCAATAAATGATTGCTTCGAAACAATTTACTACTTGGAACACAAGTAATGCTATGTGAGTTATTTAATAGTAGTCAATTTGAGCTGTTTAGCACAGCTGGTTACTCATAGTCAATGTTTTACTGGTATTTACATTACGCAGTAAACGACGGGCGTAACAGCATTAAGCTATTGTTTTGAGGACAATCAAAGTTATTCATTCGGTTTTTGCCTGAACAATAGAAGGGATGTGATGTTTAGTGTTCGGAAAAGTTGCAGATGAAATCAGTCATTGAAGGATGGATGGTTATGAAGGTAATCGTCGTAATAATGACCGTGATATTTTATAATCATACTAACGAGCATCATCAAAATAATAAATGACAGCAATAACGATTTATTTATAGTAATGACAGTATAGAAAAATGATAGAGGTTATATTGACATTGCTAACAGTAGTAAGTGCTAATAATAACGCTAATATTAAGGGCACTTATTATTCTTTGTCGATGTTTTGTTCGAAAGTGTAAAGGGCTGTTCTCTGAAGAGAAAGGCTGTCAAAATCAATAGTTTTGGATTTAGTTTTTGAATCGTTTATAACGATCATCGATTGAGAAGTAAGCAAATGCAGGGAGTATTTGTTATGGAAGTAACTCTTTCATATATCTTCTCCGCAATATTCTCTTTTTTTTATTGAATATTGTGATGTTAATGCGATAATCATCAGCATTCCATCGCTGATCCTTAATGAGGATTGGGTAGCCATGAATAGCACTCGTGAATCACATCTGCAGATCCGTGGATGTCTTACCGATGATTTCGAGAACTTGCAATATTACTCGTGATCTTAGTTCAGGACACTGCTATCATGCACACCTCGACATTCTATCCAAATCTTTCAGTACCCTAGCCAAATACATTTTAAAAAAACTCGTAAAAAGTGAGGAAAATTCGGACCTTTTGAAAAATTATGTCATCTAAAACTAGGTTTCATGTTTTCATAAGCACTCTATAATACAAGATCAAAGAGGTTTCATTTCATTCATTTTTATTATCAAAGCTAAAGATCGTAAGTCACTACCAATGTTTTACGCCATTTTGCATGAAAGGGTTTTACCAAAGATGAGACCGAATCGGTGAGTATTTCAAAGAATACGACGTGATTGCCTTGTTTCTTGGATAATCCAAATGTTAATACTTGCTCTATTCTCCGCCCTGTTGCGGATTGTTGTGGCAGTTTTGATAACATATGCTATGGTCAATAAAACACCTCTCTAATGGGAACTGAAACACATCGTTGGACAGGATAGAATGTATGGAATTGGATGTGGTGAATTTAATATGCGCTTGGTTGCACATTCCGATGGATAATTTTCTCGCAGATTTATTGTCTGAAACAGCCATTTGCACTTATTTTTATTATTTTACTTATTTTATTAGATTGGAGGCTAAGGCTGGATTGTTTTCATTGGAGGAGTTAAGTACCTACCTACCTCAACCAATATAACGATGATGTCTAGAGCGTAATACATGAATTTATTGATTTCCACTTTCCATTTTATGATTTTTCTGTCTTCAGTGGACTCTAACAATGAATGAATGAATCCCTGTCTTAATTCATTTTTTGATTTATTCTGCTTTTATTTCGTCCATCTCATATCGGATATTGGCTGGCATTTTATTTTACAAGATCTCATCAGTCAGCGAAGTTTTTATTATTTCATTCGAGTTGATTTGATGAGATATCGATCGATAGTTTCATTGAGTTATATTCTCAGTGATTCGTTCGAATCTTAGAGACCTACTACATCTTGTAAGATCACTTTAGTAAAGTTACATTTTCGAATGTAATTACTGCTGTTCGAGGAACGTTTTCAATTTTATCGACGGAAAGTTTGAGTGCTAATTCACATCATTTCGTTTCACCTCATGTTGTTATAAATTGCTTTTGCCATCGATGGTAATCTTAAATTGATTAGAATTTTTCCGAAAATATATTCACTTTTCTGTGTGTTCAAGTCAAGTTTTAATTATGACTTTCATTAACATGCATGATCACAGTCTCCTCGCACACGTGAACTCAGCTCATGCGATCTGTTTTTCGCTATTACACCTATCACGTTATTGTGCTCGAATCTGTTTTATTCACTGACAACTCATATTCGTTTATCTCGTTATAAACATTTGAAAGTGATTATTCATATCGATATTTCTCAGTCTCAGAGTGAATGAAATGATGATTCATTTCATTGTGCACATAGTTTACAAAAAAAAATTTCAATTGTAAATGTTTAAACAATATGGTATACGCGTTTATATTGAATGAGCTTTTTGTTTTAGTGTGTAACATTTTTAAAACGAAATTTTGTCGTCGTCGTCGTAATATCAAAACGAAACGTTAACGATTAGTTTCGTAAAACGACTGAAGCGATACTGAAGCAAACAAAATTTTCAGGTTCAAATCCATTTAATAATTGCATTAAGGAAGAATTTTGAATTAGTATTGTTCAGTGAATCAGTGACGCACGAAAATGTCATTCTCATGTCTTCGTAAACAATTTAATAAAGCGAATCAGGTAATTTTTATAATAATTTGAATAATGATTCAATTTAAGACTTAAGGGAGTATTGATTTTGTTGATAGAAAATGAATTGAGAAATAATAACTTCGATGAATGAATGATGATATTTTGACAATTGCATTTGTTTTCATGATTTTATATTGGCAAATAAATGGGTAACACATGAGTGAACGAATTCAATGGCAAATGAATGAAGTCTATAGATTTTTTGAAAACTTGACAGATTTTCTTTGAACGTTCAGTTGAAGCAATTAGCAAACGACAAAGAAATTCTTCAACGTGACGATCTGTTTTGAAATTTAAATGGAAGTTTTGAGAAATTATTTGAGAATCACGAAAGTAATTTCTTTGCAGTATCTCAGCGAAACAATGGGAGCTGCAGAGCCAACGAAACTTGACGATGATTATAACGAAATGGAAAGGGTCGGAGAATTATTATTACGTTTCACTTGTTACTATCGAAAATTTTTTCGAATTTTGATACATTTTTAAATTTTCTGTTGATTGAGAGAATGGTTTTTGCTTTTTTGATTCATTTGAGAACAAATTAATGTGGACAGAGTTTAGAAATAACTAAAAATTTTCATTTCTATTTGTTTTTTGTTCTCTTTTGAATCTATCCAGTTTTCTTAAGAATTAATTGCGGTAACGTAAACATTTTCGGTGTGAAATTTCAGAAGGTGGATACCACATACGAGTTGATTACGTCATTGATTGCTGCAACGCACGAATATTTACAGCCTAATCCAGGTTATTTTCACTCTAGAATCATTCGTTTTCAAATTCATTCTGAAGTAATTCATACCTTTATGATTAATGTTATTATTATTATTTTTGTTATTATTATTATTATTAATGTTTTTACGATGATTATTATTGTTAAGAACAATGATATTATTATTATCCTCATTATTGTTACCATTCTTGTGGTTATGCATCATCTAACAGTGGAATATTTAAGCCACCCGCGCGAAAATGGCAACCATGGGTGCCCTGTCGAAAGTTCGAGGTACCACAAAGACGTCGCCGTATCCTCAAACTGAAGGGTTACTCGCTGATACAATGCAAAAATATGGTGTTGCGTTGGGTAGTGATTCGGATTTGGGAAAAGGTATCTATTTCATTCCGTATGTGAACATTTGATATGGTAATGAAATGATGAGATTAGCGTGAGGTAATTGAGGTTCTCTTAGCTGAAGTGATTAACAGAACGCATTCATTTTGCATTGAATGCAATATTTTTTGTCTAAAATGCAAAATTGTCCGACTCTGCGTGGTATATACATTTAAACTGTATACGTTTCAATGATGAAAATGCTCATCCCGATGTTAATTAAAATTTAATTAATTGAAAATTTTTGTTTTATTTTCGGTAAAAATGAAGATGAATGTGAATAAATCTCTACTCACCAAAAATGTGTTAGAAATGAAAGTGAATAATTTCATTTTGCAACTGATTAATTGATGAGAAACAAAAGCGGAATGAAATGAGTGAGTGTAGACAAGAAGGTCTGGCGTTTTCACGTCATCATCAGCCACTCAATATTGCACGTCGAGAATTTGAAACTGATTGAAATGAACTATTTCAGCGCTGATGGATGCGTCCGAAGTGTATCGGCAAATGGCCGATATAAAATACCAAATGGAGGACAACGTCAAGCATAATTTCTTGGATCCTTTAGCGCACTTGCAACAGACTGATTTGAAGGAAGTCAATGTGAGCGTTCTTGTTGTTGTTGTTGTTTCACGTAATGTTATTACTATTAGAGCCATTGCTTTTTCAATGTTGAGGTGTTTCAATGTTGAGATGATTCATTTTGTAGCATCATCGGACCAAGCTCAAAGGTCGACGTTTGGACTATGACTGCAAGAAGAGAAGACAGACCAGAGGTAGTATTCACAGATAAATATTTTATTAGCATCTAAGACTTCTCATCGGTACGACTCAATATTCATGAGCATCACCTGTCTCGTGTACGATTGATAGATTCGTCTACTGTCAACTTAAACGAATAATAACAGATAATGAGATAATAGGTAGAAGCCAAGTCATAGTCTGCTGGCTCAGGCTCGCAACATCAGTGCTATTGGTACACCACTCGGTTTCCTCCACGAAGCGTAGTGAAGTTTTGCTTGAAACCGAGTGGTTTATCAATAGCACTGCTAGCTGTGAAAACATTCTGAAAACACTTTTTGAGATGATAAGTAGAATTTTCGTTCGAAATTTATTCTGATTCCACATGATTAATGAATGGTTATAATTATTGCAAATGTTGTTTGTGACGGTTACGGTGAACGATTTTTCGTGTTTAAAAGTTTAAAATTATTTTATAGAAACTAAATGATTTCATTAATTTATTACTGATTCGTTGTCATTCGAATTGACACATCCGGAAATTGGCAATGAAAGTGTTTAAATTGAAAAGAATTTGATGAATTTTGTATGTTTTAGATGAAGAGTTAATACAAGCTGAAGAAAAATTGGAGGAGTCGAAGCGTTTAGCTGAGCAAGCCATGTATAATCTGTTGAGTAATGATGTTGGTTCATGCTTGACCATTTCGTTTTCAGATTTTATTTTACTTCGAAATTATGCATGAGTTGGATAGTGTATACATTTTGTTGAGTGAAAATATTAATGATTATCTTTTTGAATTGAATATTAAACATAAGCCAAAATTAAAATATTATCTGCTCGCTGCGATAATATTGTTATATATAATACATATGTTATATTATATCAAGCATATGAACTAATTGGAATTATTAGGTTCAGGTGGAACAAATATCGCAGTTGTGTGCGTTGATTGATGCACAGTTGGATTTCCATCGACAGACAACACAAGCTTTGGAACGACTGCATCAATCCCTGCATGATAGGTATGACTTGGTTTGGTGATTAATGATAATAATAATAATAATAATAATAATAATAATAATAAGAGAGAGTTTAGTTAAAATAAAAATGTTGATCGGATTGACACATCGTAATGTGCCGTATGTTGAAGGATCAATGAAGCAAGCAGCCGACCTCGTTCTGAGCACTTCGTGAAGCCAGTTCTGACGGATAGGACACCAACTTCAAGGTTTGGTTCACCGATTTTTTGTTTTTGGTTGCCTTTTGGTTACTTCACAGGGTCATCGTTATTTGCAGTATTATTATGTTCACATTGTGTTTAGCATGATCGTCATCTTTATTGCTGTTATCACAGTCAGTATCGGTTGCAGATCACCGGTCCTTCCGCACGACACCAATTCAGCAGCAGCAGCAAATGCCAGTTATCAGCCACCAGCGCAAATTTCATCGAGCACTTCACCGTATCCGAAAGCGAACGGTACCGGTGACTGGTCGATACCGGCCCAGTCAACACCAACCACAACGACAACAAATCCACAGCCAAACCTCAATTTCGCCAGTTCCATGCCGTCAGCTCCTCCACCGGTCAGCGCAGCACCAACTGCTCCAATGATGCGTAAGCCGACCGCAAAAGCGTTGTTCGATTTTGAGGCACAAAATGAAGGTGAACTCGACTTTAAAGAAGGTGATCTCATTGATTTAACCTCGCAAATCGATGAAAATTGGTTCGAGGGTACGTTACGGGGTAAATCCGGCTTCTTTCCGATCTCTTACGTGCAAGTTCTTGTTCCGCTTAACTAATTGTTGCCATTTTCGTGGTCATTATTATAGCAGTTATTATTTTCCCATCATTGTTCATTTTCATTATTAGATTGTAATACTCCATACATCATTTGATGTAATTATTGGCCGATTTTTTAATATGATATGGTAAAAGTCATGTAATATGCTGTTTCCTAGTGAGTATTGGTGACAAATTAGGTTTTGAGTAGCTTGAATAGAGCACAATTATCATTCACGAATGATTTGATTAAGCATAGATGATTGTGGCCTCATGGTCATGAATGTTAAGTTGTTGTGCTGGGTGTAATCTGGGCTCAGAAAATTTTTGTGATAAACCGTATCGTGCAGCTATTGCGTTGTATCTAGCCATGGTTAGAGAGTATTTCGGCAGATATATTTATGTGGTTACTTGAAATTTGTGAAGTAAGAACTAGACTGCGATACTTGACTTTGTTATAGTACATAAAGAATGGTTTGTGCAACGCAATGACCGCAATGGAATGCAAGTATTCATCGCTTTGAAAGGTGTAGTGTGAGTTTGGTGTTTTATATAATTGTTCGCATAGAGTTGACCATAGGCTGACGTTAAACTGTTGGATTGTTTGAGTGGATGCTGAGAGCAGCGAGCGATGTGGAGCTTGAGCAATTCTTTTGAAATTTCGTTTGCATTTCGTTTGTTCGGATAAAAAGTCTCTTCGTATGGAATTATTTGTATCAAATAATAGATGCGAGTTCGTTTGTCACTGTTTGCACGATTGATATAATTCATGCTATTTTCAATGCTATAATCATTATTGTCGTTCGTATCGTTGTCACTTTTTGTAATTAATCTGATATTAATGGTCAGTTTTGAGGATTGTCACGATGGTATGTAGATTTTTTAAAAGTTTATTCCAGTCGCGTAGATTTACTCTGCTTTTATGTTTTCAATTTTTTTCCTTAGTCATTCTGTTCAGTTACGAATTCTGAAAAAATATTGAAATATTATGATCATTCTTTCTAATTGATCATTCTCATTTATGACGTTATGATTGTTGCAATGGTATATTAGTATTATTATTGTAACGACGTTGTTTTATTTCTTCAGTGATTATCAACATCTTCAGCGTTGTTGTTGCATACATTCTCTGATATTATTATATTTCTCTATTTATGCCAATGTAATTATTTCAGTTTTGTGCAGTCGATTTGTTTGTGTTCTCCTCATTATCTGTTTTCAAATGATTCCATTCTAATTGTTATTTCAGTGCTAATAACTAGTCGTCTTCATAATTTTGCATTAATATTCGGTTTGAAAATTTGTTCCATTTTCTCAAATTTTATTTTCAACGTCCTCACCAAATTTTCGCATTTCATTATACTTTTCTCTTCATCACCATTTGTGTTTGTGCTGCCAGCACATAAATTGATTACTCGGTTTGTTTCGTTTTTTTTGATTGTAAAAAAATCGTTTTCGTTCGAAGATTCGGTGATACCCATCAAGTTTTCATTTTGTTGTCATTTTAAAACCGCTGAATGAAACGACATTTTTTGTGCATAGTCCACGTAACAGCTAGCTGTATTCAGATTGCCGATAGCATTAACTTATTCTTATCATCACCGCTATTGTTACTTTAAGTTATTTTGATTGTCTTATTTATAAGCTCTACTTTTTGTTGCACCATCTCATTTGTTGTTCTCACCGGCAGTAGAAACCATTTCAGTAAAGTTATTTGAGATCGATTTTCCTTTCTTAGGGTTGTCTTGCTAGCGACAAACTCTTTATGGTATCTGCTTAGGGTGACTCGAAATTTCCATGATTTTTTTTCAGATTATTGACTCAATGAAACTGGCTGAATTGCGTATCTAATTCAATCTTATTTTATGATCATTTCAAAGAATTTGAACAGATACGAATGAATATGTAGTGTAATTGCTGTCCATGAGTAATCCATTAATCCATAATTAAGATATCTTCTATCGTATTTATCAGAAGCTATATGAATCGGTGTATCATATGGAACGATTATCATTTGCCCTTTATTATTAATATTTTCATCCTATGAAATAATATTACTTCCGATGATCGATATCATTTCCGGCTGATATTTTATTGTTTGTATTTATTATTGTTTCAATAAACAATCTTTTCTGTGTGCTGTCTCAGTACCAAACACCCTCAGCACTATACAATAGTTTAAGTGATGAATCTGAAGCATTCCAGGGGGTGCGAGATACGATCTCATTTTGATGCATCAAAGTAGGCGAGGACGGAGTTCAACGCGTACATGGGTGTAAAGTAGGCAATTATTTGAAAATAATTCTTTCGGTCGCGTTTCATTCTTAAATAAACTATTGTTGTGAGAATGCTAAGGCAACTTAATGCGGTGAGCAAGACAGGTTGAGAGCCACTACTGCTCTTCGTGATTGTCTGCGTGAAAAACTATGGTCTGGATTTCACTAATATCTTTTATAGTTGGACCAGTGCAGACATAATGTACTGAAGTGAGCGGCTCAACTGTATGCGATGGTTTCAGAAGATGGTCATTATTATTCATTATTTAATGTGCGTATTGATCAGTTGTAATACGGTGTATTGAAATGAGCGAATGAGATGTGTTCAGAAAATTGGCTATTTCACTGAAAGAGTAAGCAAAATCGCTCGACAACAAGCATACTTCTCTGAAAGTAAGAAATGTGGGAAATGCAATGGTGTGAAGAAATAATAATGCTTTTGAACTAATCTGAAAACAGCTTTAGTTCAACAATGGTCTCCCTCATAATCCTAAGGCAAGCTTTCTCATTGGAAGGGGTTTACCCCTTCGGAGTGATTTGGAGTAGCCGGAGAGCGCGGGGGGAGGGGGTCTGGTGGGGATCAGGAAATTAATATTTCATGCAGTTGCTATGATAAGTGAACATGATGGAACGCTATTTTGATGGTGTTTTTTCACTTGGGTACGGCAAACGCTCACGGCAACACTCTTCTTTCTCCTATTTGGTGAGTAACATCCATCGGCTCATCTGAGCGTAAACAAAAGTCAGTTTAAAGCAGTCACACGTAGTGTAGAGCAGCAAGTTGCGGAACAGTTAAAGTCAGCAACATTTGATCTTTTTTTCAATTCATCTTCATTTATGAACGTTGCAATATAACATCGAATGTGACGTCAGTTCACAGTTACTAGTATTTGCAAAAAAATTTTTTGAAACAGCATTTTCCAACTGTGAAAGGAGTACACTTCCTGGTATGATCGATTGCCAGGCGTTTGCCTCAAAAACACTTCCTAATATGCTCGAAGAAGTAATAAAGCGAATAATTCAAGTGGTAAATTATACTGACATGAGGATTCAGCTCTCAATTTACTTCTATTCAAAACGATCTGTAATGATACGCATGCTGATTAAGAACAGTTCCTTTTTCACACAAAAACTCGCTCATGTAAAATTGATAAAATTCAACATTTCAGATGCGACTTTTCGCACCCTAAAATTGATCAATAAACTGTGCTCTGCTTTATGTTCCTATTGAACACAAACTTGAATACACTTTCTTAACAAATTTTATGATCTATTCAAACTCGCTTGGTTAGATTAATCAATCGTAACTTATGGTCGTTAGTTTGTGGAAATAAGTTCGCATTTATTTTTGTTTGTGCTTCAAAAAATTTAAATTGTTCGATAACTTTCACTTCAATGGAATGTTGAATTTATCATTAAAATTTTTTGTCAGGTTCAGATGACTGATTTGACGTTTTCCGCAACGCTTTTCATTGATGAATGTTTGATGATTTTGATTCCTTTTTCCACTTATTATGAATGCACTTTTTTCACTTATAAATTTTCACACTTTCTATTTCACAATTTCTTTCAACCGGTATAAGCGACAATATTTTTTAATGACATTGGTGAATAAAGTGCTTGAAAAGTGCATTGAGAGTTCCAAATTTTTTGCACTTGTCAGATCTCAAAACCGTCCACAGTTCAGATTTATCTTCACCAACTGATGAACTTTTACTTATTCCTTAGCTATTACTTCGATGAAGCGATTACTTTTCCGTTCACCTCGAAGACAATTTTGCAAAATTTCATTGCATCATTCGTATTCATGGATAAATGAACTCGTTGATTAATTTCATCATTTTTCATCGATGATGAATGTTTTTTCATTGCTTTTTGTTGTTAGTTGCTGAGGTTTTTTCTGTGATTGTTTTGTGCTATTGATAAGCGAAATTCTGAAAGCAGTTCTTTTACCACACAAATTAATTTCTTTCACGCCACTGAGGACTTTTCGGATCAGTTTTCCACTTGCTTCTGACGCTATGTGTGGAAATAGCAAGTTCTTGGCGAAATGGGACGAATAATAACGGCCTTTCAGACAATCGAAAGGGATAATGGAGCAACCGAGCATGAGAACCATTGTGCTGAGGTAATGTGCAGGTTGATCAATAGAGATACATCGTATTGAATTGTACCCCACCGAGATTCACACTGCTCAGATGCGTTTTATTAAAATAATGCAATCTAAATTTGACATAAGCTTAAGTCAAATTCATCTGTTTCAGAAGTAGAGTTGTGCTGCTGATCCAATAATAATGTCACATCGCGGTGATAAAGGCTAAGGCGCTGATCAGAGGGAAGCTTGGAAAATTATACGTACTGGTTGTTGTGTACAAATAAAATGTTTTACATTAAAAGCTGAAAGAATTGTTTGACGCGAGAATGAAAGCTGAAATCATGCGAACAGCTCGAT
>JAPYMA010002757.1:0-14180 GCA_035041965.1 Anisakis pegreffii
GGATGTGAAACATTGTGGGTTCTCCAGTTTGTTAACGAGGAAATGTTTGAATATCATCAAATTTTAAAGTCATCGCCCCTGTTCGTAATAGTTGACCACTTCCGCCAGCTTATATCCCGGGCCAGGATTGAACTGGATGACTGCGGTTTGGGTTGCGCATAGAGGTTAGAACTTTCTCTTGACCGCTAACATAGGGTATTCTCAGGCTTGGAATGAGTTGATATGTGTGTCCTCAATTAGGTGTTTCTGAGACAGCATTTTTGGGGTTATATTGTGAAATTTTCTCATAGTTCATAATTTGAGCACTCAGATGATAAGTTGAGGAATAGATAGGCAGGTAGCATTCCCCGGACTGATCTCATACCTTGTGTAGACGGAGTCAAGGCCTGAGTAAAGCTTCACTTATCAATATCTCGACTTGACTTCAAACTTATTTTGAGTTGAGCGAAAACGATTGCAGCTCGCTTGATTCTGTTTCGTGTTCTTTCAGAATGTGTTCATGTTGTTTTGTTTCGGATTGTCCGTTTGGATTTATCCATTGAAATCCTGCGTTTATGTAAGTATTTGTTTGATTGTTCTGTTGGTGTTGCTGTTGTGTATACATACATGAGCATGAAATATATATGGGCATTGAATATACAGGCATGAAATATGTTAATTTGATGATGTTAATTGTTGTTTATGACAACTTGTTTGATTGTCCCGTTGCCATGATTATTTCTTGTTTCTTGTGATGATTATTTCGTGTTTTCGTGCCTTCATCACTTTGTTCATCCTGTCGTTGTTCATTACCGTGTTCTTTATGCTGTCGCACCAGGCACAATGAGGGGAAGTATTGCTAGGCATGATTTAGTGGCAATCCATAACTGAGACAGAATCACAAAATGCGTAGAGCACCGTGCACAAATTATCCAGGTGCAATTGGACGTCACATGATAAGGATAGGCTCAAGTTTGAAGCTCTTGCCTGGACGTAAGCTCATAACTTTGCTGAGATTTGGATAAATTTAAAAATGTGAATGGTGCGTGGCGCAACAGCTGTATTAAATGTTTTTCCACGTGTTACCACACGTTACACCGAAATCGCCTGAAAGGATTAACGAGTCGTCAGGATCTATCGAGTTTAGGATTGTTATGGCAGCAACTGTTGCAGTTTTGTGGCGATAGGTTTGAGTGGATTCAAGTACAGTGTAGGTTCTAGGATTGTTTACATCGCAGTTGGAGAATAAAAACTTGAAATTCAAAGGCTTCTTGAAGTAATGATGTGAGAAGGCATTCAGAAAGTTTACTAATGCAAAACGGTGTTAGTGATTCAGCAAAATGTAACTGAAACGAGTAATCATGAATTGAGGAACATCTCATGGGAAGATCGCACACATGACATAAGCATAGTGAGACAGTTGTCGAGCAATGAATTAGTTTCTTTCGAAGAGCATGATGATATGACAAGAGAACAAGAATTCTCGAATAAGGTGATAGATCCTCTCGGAAGGAGACAGAGTTTATGAAAGACATTTAATCATTTAGCATAGGATAGGAATTGCAAAGCAAGTAGGGTATTCGTGGTATGGCGTGTAATGCATGTTAGCGTAAATCCTACGATGAGGTCAGTAGGTTATAATGAGCGTCACTGTTTGAGATTTAGTAATATGCACAGAAAAGGTTGCTGTCTGTGACTTATGTTCAATTTTTTTCTTCTGTGGAGAGCATGCAACTTCGGAAAAACCCTCTGCATTTCCCTCCGGCAGCCGTGAGTCATGCTTCGTATCGAAATCTTCAATAGTATTCAGTCAGCGCTTCTGAATGTTCGTGCATGCTCTTCTTTCCTACTATCTGAGTGAGGATATTCGTGAATAACCACGCAAGGACGGTGGCAACTGTAATGGTAAGTGCTCAAGTACATGGTAAATGTAACGGTATTGTACATGCATGCTCCTGTTTCCAACTGTAATGCTCAAGCCGAACGTCATTTCATTCACTTCTCTAGTAGAAGCTTTTGGAATCTCAGGTCACTCCACCCAGCAGCCAGTAGAAACACATAATTTCTCGACAATGCGGATTTTGAAATCGTAGTAGATATGTATGGTCAGGGTTTTGTTTAAGTTTCTAATGAGATGATTTTTTGCGATAAGATAGGTACCAATCGGTTCAGCTTGACGAGTGTACAAAGAAAAGCATAGAATTATGGCTGCGTGAGATAAGTGAGGTCAGAAAAACCCTCCAAAAGAACAGTGGAACACAATGTTGTAATTGTTTCGTTTTTTTGGTTTTTTCTGAGAAATTGGACGGAAGAATTCGCTATGATGGTGCTTAGAAATCGGGTAGTGACACATTTTGCGATCAGAACACAAGAATGGCAACAACTAGTGAGTTTATTCATATTTCACTGTGTGCAGTGCCTCATTCCAACTCGATTGATGCCAAATTTGTGATACTTTAAAAAATAAATCCATTGGCCGGAAATTCTGAAATGACGATTTTCGCGGTTTTTAAGTTTCTGTTAGTGGATCGGAGTTCTCCTTGTGATATTGTTGTTCATACAGCCAAAGCCATTTTAAAACCGTTCTGAGCGTCTCAAAATGTTTATCCTAAGCTGAGATATGATATGTCGAAATTGCGGATTTTGAGATAGTAAAGGGTTATTAGGTAAGGATTTTTGTGAGATTTTTAGCGGCGAAGTTTTTTGCTCCTTTTTCGATAATTTTGATATTTTATTTCCATGTAACACCACACAAGTTATTACTATTCATCTTTATTTATTAAAAATCTTTCATAATACTCATTTACATCATTACTGTCTATAACATTACTTTCATATATTGTAACATTTTTTCAAATGCATAATAACCATCACGAATTATTTCAAATTAAATATACACCATTTAAACCCATAACAATAAAAAATACCAATGAGCATTGCATGAAAACATGATAGTATTATGAAAAATCTGTAAACAAAAGCAAATATCACTGAAAATAAAACAAAACATAATGGAACATAATGATACTTCATAATGAATGTAAGTCGAAGTAATTACAATTTGATTCAATTGAAAGAAAAAAATAAAGAAAGATTAAATTATACTAATCGAGAGATCTGCGATTACCTTCTGTGCTTGTAGAGAATTCAATTCTCTTTCCAATGAATTACTTGGCATTGACCGATCGAATTTCTGTTCCAGCACTTTTTCCATTTCAATCGCTTGCAAAGGCATTATTTCTCCTCATGAAGGTTCTTTTTATGTTACAATTTCGAAAACTAAACGATGAATTTCCCTGAAATCTTCTGTGCTTGTAGAGAATTAAATTTGGAATCAAACGCGAAGGTTATGCTACGACGATTTCTCGTTATTAGGTTTCACGGCTACATTCATTCCGTTCGTTTTGTGCGCTTTTACGAAGCGTTTTCCTCTCCTTCTCTCACCTTTGAACATTGGGGCCCGCGCGCGTACGAAAGTGCAATTTGGCTTCTTTTACCCCAACCGATTGGAGCAGTCGAAGGATTTGAATGGAAGGATTCGAGCGATTGGAAGCACTATCTTGGGCGATGCACACTCAAAGTGGTTTGCAGATGTTGGTGTTAGGTGCGAATGTGACGGTGATCCCGATCTTACGTAACGAGATGTTTTTCCTTAGGAAGAGTTTCATTATTGTGATTGATAATTTATCGAGATATAACCTATGTTCTCTGTAATGATTTGCGGGATTCATGTGTTCAGAGATTTCGTTAACATTTTGAAGATTCCATTGAACCCTTATCCTCTTAATTAGAGATAGTGACCAAAGAGAGACACACGCTACAAAAATCAACTGAAGTGTTGAAGTGCCCCTATATTCCTTCCCAGTTAGGAAAGTTCTGCTCTATGAGAACCAACGATGGAATCCTTCTGGAAACTGCTATGAGAAAAGCACTTTTAGTTTGCGCTTTCATATGGCGAAATTTTATAAATCGACCATCCAAAGGCATAATTAATATGGACTGATTGATTCTGCTTAACGATGATCGTTCGTTCACATTCAAGTTTTTTATATATTTTAAAAGTGCTTCTCTGACAGCAGTTTCCAGAAGGATTCCATCTTTGGTTCTCATAGAGTAGAATTTTCCTAACTGGGAAGGAATTTGAGGGCAATTCAACACTTCAGTTGATTTTTTTAAAGTGTTTCTCTACCTGGTCACTGCCTCTAATTAAGAGGCTAAAGATTCAATGGAATTTTCGAAATGTTAACGAAATCTCTGAATACATGAATCCTGCAAATCATTACAGAGAACATAGGTTATATCTCGATAAATTAGCGACCACAATAATGAAACTCTCCTTAAGGAAAAACATTTCGTTACGTACGTCACGAGATAACAATAAATGAACAAATGAATGAATAAGTTGTCGAATTGACAACATGGAGAGATGACCTCTTGGAAATCGCACCAAGGTTGATACTATTGATATGAGCGAACTTCTCCTTTCTACGGTTCGAATTCCATCCTAGCTATATCCATCTATACGTCTAGATCTTTGCGTTGTTCACTGTTCCATTCCTGAAAGCTGATTCATTATAGATGAAGCGATATTCAGTGAAACATTAACTGAAACATTAATCTCTACAATCTCTACATACAGAAAAATATATATTTTGTTGAGCGACCTGGCTTACCTGATAAGATATAGCCATTTTCTTAGATCTGTCTCAAACAAATAGCGCAGTCGCGCTCATTGATACAAATTGATCACTGTAGATCAATCAATACGTTCATATAGCAATAGGCGGATCGCGATCTTCGAGCTAACTGTCTTCTCAGGTTTGCCCGGAAACATGTGAATTTCTCTTCACTGTTTGATCCAGCATAACCTCTAGATTCAGAATATTGAATGTTATAATGAGCAATTCAGCTTGTGTTCAGGAGAAATACGTATTTTATCAATACTATCTCAAGGCAATGCGGGTGCCACCTTCAAGGCTACCGTATGCTCAAGTTTGTCCACTAACATAGGAGTTTCTTTGCATCAATCGATCCAGCTGGATCTCTTCATTCAGAAAAGTATATATTCTGCTGAGCGATTTTGCTTTCTTGAGGAGTTATAGCTATTTTTGCAGATCTATCTCAAGTAAATGCGGGTACAACCTTCAAAGCTACCGTATGCTCAAGTTTGCCCAGTGTAATCACTAAGAAATGTGCCACTGGGTATGAAAGGTGCCACTGGATGATCACTATGAAATAGAGAACTAACCTCATTTCGTAGTGATTACCCAGTGGTACCTCGCCATTGGATAAGGAAAAATAAATGAAACAATAAAAGACAACTCTCCGTTATTACCATACCACAAATATTTTCTAGTTTCAGAAAATATGTATATTGTTGGGCTATTTTGCTCACTGTAAGAAGAAATGATGATTTTCCGATGCCATTTCAAGTATCTGAGCCGCTAATTCCTACACATTGTATGTACATTGATTAAGGCATACGAGGAATCAGCAACTTCGGGATCACCATTTTCTTTCTAAATACTCTCAGGTTTGCACGGCAACATGTCTTTTCCTCTCAACCATTAGATTGTTCAGATTCTCCGGTTTCAGAAAATTATATATGTTGTGGGACAATTTTTCTCAGTTTGGAGATTGTCGATCATCTCGCTGTATGCATACAGGAATACTTTATGTTGTTCTTTTGTTAAAGTTGTCCTCAAGTATCCTATTGCTAGAAGGCGATTTGCTTATTAGAGCGATTCGAATGCGTATAGATTACATATCTTGAACGTCTCAACTGTACCATTCATGTTATCACATGCGTCTTTTCTTGATTCAAGCTGATTATGGTGTCATCGAGAGTATCTTATAGAAACAGTCAATATCATTCCTGAGAAGAGATCATATCCTCATGCTCCAGACTCCAGCAAATGCAAAAGTTCCAAATCCAGGCTTCCTTTTGATGACACAATTTCAAATGGCTGATCACAGATCAAAAATTTTCACAGCGATGCAACGGAATTTCGCGAGACGCTGTTGTACAGCATGCGAGGACATTTTAGCTATTGTTGTACGGGGTGCGAGAATATCTTGGAATTCTCTAGGGTGTGCGGGGGGAAAGGAACGGTTGAGAACCACTGCTCTAATACACTGAGAAGCCAAATGATATGCATTCTCTCACCGTGAGCATTGCAAATTTTCAAAAGTATAGTCTTCTGCAGCGTATATGTTTTATTTTGCTTTTATTTGTGTTCACCTCATTCCCAAATTTTCAACATATAATCGACCAATACTTTGGAATCCTTTACATATCGTCCTGGAATCGGTTTACAAATGAGTATACCTATGCCGAGCATAATCTGGGTGAATCTCGAGCATAAGATAGTTTAAATGGTAGTCGGGGGCATTCCCTGCATGCCTGCAGAAGTGGCAATATGTCAACTTATTCATATGCGTTGCGACCTGTGCTCAAGTTGCATGACTAATTGCTACTTTTTTAAAAATGACTGGGCGAGGCGGGGCGCGTAAAAGGCAAGTCAATCCCGAACTACTCAGTGATGAAGAATATGTGCTGAAGAGGCAAAGGAATAACGATGCTGTCAACAGGCACACTTTTGAGTTTCTTTTCCACCGTGTTTTAATTTATTTTTCTAATAATTTCAGTGGGGATTATATGACGGTTTTGTTTGAATCCATCCATGCTTGCAGTTTAATTTTTACTAAATTTGAGTAAATTTATTGGCACTTTTGCTTATAACGGGCGCCACTGAGCGCGTATGCTTAGATTACCACTTTGTCCTATGTGTAGATATGCATTTCGAAGTCATATCAGGAGTACTTAGGCTTAGACTTACGCTTAGCCCAGTGATGAGGCTAACGCAAGGCTTCGACTTACGAATGAAGCGTATGAGCACACAAGCATCTGTGATGACGCGGTGGCGCCCGTTATCAGTGAAAGTACCAATTTGTTTATTTAAAATTGGAATAAATTTATTCATAGGTTGCTTTTGGTAAAAAAAAAGGAATCGGAAGTTTTCGCATAATTGATGGAACTCTGAATGACACATTCGAAAATTGGGGTATTAGTGGATATTGGGTTTTAAGTTGATGTTTTCTAAATGGAGGTTTTGAATCTAAATCCGACGGACTCAGTTGAAGAGAGCAATAATCCGGTCTCATGTTTGCAGGACTCGTCAAAAGAAACGTCAAGAAGAAACGGATACTTCGCTTCGGGTGGAAGAATTGCGCAATGAAAATATGCAGTTGGAACGGAAGGTAGCGAATTTCCGTCATCAATTTTATCGTCTTTTGCTTAATTGCAGATTGAATCATCTTCAGTCAATGTATTCGTTTTAACTTATTAAGGGTAACGTAGTTTGATTGTATGATGAATGGAAATGTTTTGCAAAGCGTGTTGTTAGTTGATGGTTATGCATAAGCGCATTGGAATTACTCCCTAAGATTTGAGCCAGAGAAGAAAAGGATGCCTGGCATCACATTACTAATTATCACGCTTCATTTGTTAACGATGAAGTCGTGTTATTCAGTTTATCATTCATAACAAAAGGTGGTTAACTGTTTAATAAGTTGAGGTAGTTTGCTTCCGTTTTTCGTGTTCGTGAGAAGCTGACTGTTAAAGTGTGGTATTTGCAGGTCGAAGGTCTACAAAAAGAATTGGATTTTTTGAAAGAAATGTTTGTTGCATATGCAGCCAACAATCGTAAAAAATGGAATGGATCAGATGAGCCGTCCGAAGGACCTTCCAGTTCCAAAGCAGCACCGTCTAATTAGATGGTTCACATCTTGGAAGAACCTCATTTTTATGAATTTGTTGTTCCGTAACCCGTTAAAGGGCATTTTTCGTCTGGTGGCAATTTTCTTCTCATTCTTTTAGCCATCAACCTGATATCTCTGTCAATAGTTCAATTTTTTTCTTGATTCTGATGACGTAAGAAAAAATTCTCGATTGATGCATAGTATTTGTTGCGGAATTTTGACTGTTCTAACATTCCTTAATTTATTCCATTCCTTTATTCCTGATCGTTCACAAGCAAGTAGTCAATTTTTTTGAGATGATACTGGATGGATATTATTTTTATTGAATCATTTGTGATCGTTGCACTCAAATATCCAGACGAAGCGGACGAAGAATGGCTCTGAAAACCTTGGTCTGACCCAAAAAAAAGTCGCTATCTCCGATTACTCCGTTTTTACATTCTTGTGATATGGTATTTTTTTAATGTGATACAGTTGAAATAATTCATTCCGGTTGTATGAACAAATCAAGTCGCATTGTCGCAAAATGTTTGTTTTAATTACAGTTATTCCATATGATTGTGAATGAGGCATGTGAAAACATTTTGCACTCGTCCTTCGTTGTTATGCACACAACTGCGTACGGCGTGCCACTAGAAGCGTGGATCACTGGCAAGAACGAGTTATTTTTATTAATGCTGCAACATGAGTATAAAGGATTTCTGATTGTTGCTTTTCGGAGAATTCAACCATTCAATGAAGTGTAAATACGTGTGTTTTAATGTTTTCTTTCATAGTTGTATATAATGTAATGTGCACTTTTCGTTGTATTATTTCTTCGTTTTGTAGTATGCTGCAATCGTTGCAAAATGACGTCCCTTTACACATTTCATTTGCCTTTTAATGGTATTGAACAGGATGTTCCAAATTCTGTTGATATATGGCAACAATAAATGATAACATCACTAGCTTGGTTCATTTTACCTCATAATTGCTCACGTTGTGTTCCGTAGCACTTCTTCCGTTTTATCTCAATTTTACTTTGGCTATTATCTTCAAAGCTGCATCGGAGCCGATAAATTAACGATTTCAGAATTGGTAAAGAACCGCTGAAGCGATATTTTGTTCAATAAATTACTGTTTCATTTGTTCGTTGTATCATTCGTGAGATATTGTTTTTACAAAATGTTCAGTAGAAAAGAATTGGTGAATATTTTGAGCAGTTTAACATTTTGTATCTAATGAAAACCGTTCAGTTCGGTGAATAGAACGGCAACGATTCAACTGGATGGTGTGTCGAATAAAACATGCCTGAAGAAGTATCTGAAGAAAAACGATGTTTTTCGCATGTAGTAGGAGAATGTTTGAAAACGTCTAAGGATATGTTGAACTCTGGACAGAAATTTATTGCAGATATGAAACTGGAAAACGAACGTGAGGTAATGATTTAGTTTTATTTTCAGTCTTATTTGCATTCTTGATGCATTCATTGTATTTAACAAATATTACTGTGTGAGACGAAGAGGAAAAGATGTAAGGAAACGAAAGCACAAGCTGAATTATTGACAGACACTATAGCAGCTTGTGGGTTTTGTTGAGCTGCTTCGAATTGTATTTACACATTAAATCTATTAGATGTTTAGGGTATATCGCTGTTTGAAGTAAAGAATCGTGATTTATTGTCATATATGACGGAAGTGACGAATTTGATGTGTCAAATGAGCTTCGCAGAAAGCATTCAAGGTTGCAGTGCGCTGGAACGATGTGTTTTCTTGAGAACTGTAAGCTCAATTCGTTAATTCAGCCTTTCGTTTTATTTATATAACGTTTCAAACCATTTCTGTGTCTTCAGCTCGCCAATCCTAAAACTGCTATTTAACTAAAAAGGTGATGTAAACATTCATCAGTTACAGTTAGCATGATAATGTGAACATTTGTACTTAAAGGTTTTAGAACGTATCAGACCAATTGAACAAAAATTGAAACCCTACGTTGAGAAGAGCATATCGACTTCGGCAACAAACACAGTTTCGAAGCAGGTTAGTTGCCGAGTGATGGCGATTTTCTTGAGATTGAAAAACTTTCTGAAACAATATGATATTGTTGAAGAAATTAACACGTCACAATGCAAGTAAATTTGATTTTAAAATTCAACATTTTCTTCATCCGATGCTTTTTACAAAAGTGTTCCTTAAAAGGTGCTAACTAAAACTCAACGAAAGTTTTTAAGGTTTTACGGCCTAGGCCAGATCTTATGAAAGTTGGAGATGAAGAGATCAGTGAAGAATCAGAAATGAGTGACGACGAAATGGGAGGACGGTCATCCTCGGTCCAAAAGTACGTTCCTCCCAAAATGATGGCACTTCGATACGATGGTAGATTATTCAGCAGCATCAGTCTACTATTCCATTCTTTATTCTTATTAGCGTTTAGTATATAGTTGAACAAAATGTTGCGATGAGTTTTCATCTCTGAAACAAATTCACATTCCAAAAATGATTTGTTGCATTGGCCATCAAACAAATGTTCCAGAGCAATAACACCTTGCGGATTCCATTTATTGGAAGCGTTAGCGAGCGATAATAATTGAGTTGTAGATCAATAATGAGTGACTTTATTATAGAAGATGAGAAGGCGAAAGAAGAAAGAGTATTGGAGCATGCAAGGAGAAGAGCACTCGAAAGCAGTCTTATAAGTGACTTACGGGCGCAGTATAGTGAGGCACCGGAAGAATTGGAAGTAATATAATTCAGATATCGTTTTAATATTAATTGCTGCTTTTTCAGTTTGAAATGATAACGTTATTTGTCTATAACTCTCAATTTTTACTCGTTATCGTAGCCGATTTCATCTCTCAGTTGTCTAATTCATCAAATAAATCTTTCAGGAAGAAAGAAGAAATCGCAAAGTCAAGCAAAAAGATTTAGAGAAACAAAAGTACGTTCTTATCATTTTGTTTCTTTTCTTATTTGCATGAATTGCCTCAAATATTAGTAAGCTGTCTATCTAAGCAGTTTTCATCGGTGATTTGGTCATGTCAGATAATGAAAAATTCTGGTTTTGATCAATTCTTCAAGTTGCCATCTACCATTGCTACAGTTTATTTCGAATCTTCATATGCTGGCCAGATTAAGAAGTAATTGCACTTTATATGATTTCTTGCATGACAAAAACCTGATGATTCAATGCAAAATATGGAAAGGAATGACTTGATAGTTGCTCAAAAGTCAGCAGATTGGGAATTTAGGCTACTGCATCAAGCAGATTGCAGCATGAAAATCGTAAGCAAGCAAAAGGGCTAGTCAGTGATCAGTGGAACGAAAGTCCACTTTTGTTTTAACTCTTAAATTCGTTTATTACCAGTTCGCCTCGGTGCACCAAATTCAAGGAGCGGAAATATCAGTCGGAAACTAATTATGAAATTGTTCTACATTTGCGATTTATCTCATCGTTTTAGCGCATACAGCTTCGCATCACTCACTCAGAACTGAGTTCAGTAAGCATATTTAGGTATCGCATATTTTGCACTATGTCATAAAGATGATGAACAATTGTATGTAGGCGGTTTCCGTTTTATTGTGATGGATGTTGCAGATACGAGGAGGACTACATGATTCGTTTACAAATGACCAAAAAACAGCAGCATGAGCACAGATTACAAAACAGGCAAAATGTTCTTGATGAGCTGTTGCATTTTGGTGATTATATGGCTATGGATGAAGGATCAAAGAATAAGAATGATAAGAAACGGAAAGGCTCATCTGGCAAGGGACCAAAAGGAAAGCGATCTCGTGCAAGTGGTAATCGTTTCGATAAAATGAAAGGTGGTCGAAAAATGGTAGGTTGCCTGATTAGTCTCTCATTAAGGGATGACATTTATCGTTTTCGATCATTTTTCAAAATTTGATTCATGCTTTGCATAATGAAAATGAGTCTTAATTAACAGTATGTCAGTGATATTTCTTCCTGTTCAATGGAGTTGCAGTGGTTTACACCTTGATTCAGAATAGATTTCGCATTTTTGATCAGATGAATATCAAATATAGGTATTCTTCTGCGGATGACAACAAAATACTCTTGTCTCATCCTGCATCACGTTTATCGTACAACTTTTGTGATGAATGACAAGTCCTATTTTCAGGGTAAGAGGCGCTCCCAGAAACATTGAAAATATTGGTAATCTGGCCTTGTTTGTACTGAGAAACACTGAATGCCTCAGAAACTTTATGTTCGAAAAGGCCTCAAATGATTACTATTTGGTGAATACATTTTAATAAAATTGTTATCATCCGTGTGAGACGTTATTTTATTGCTTCACAATGTACCTTCAAAATTTTACAGAGTAACCGATAGATTGAATTTAATTGTATGTACGTACGTAACTAAGTGAATGATTCATTATTTTTCTGCTCAAGACATTTATTGCGGACACGAATTGACGATTAGTGTTTGGATCACTATCTTCCACCATATCCTGGTCTCAACTGTACTTTTTGTTGAACCATTGGCTCTTCGACATCATCTGCGGAGTGATGTGAATTGATCAATTGTTGAGGTCGTTGTTGGTACTGTTGTTGTTGGTTTTGATTTCGTTGATGCTGCTGATCGTTGTAATTTTCTTTGTTATCCACTAAACAACATTTTTCTTATTGACAAACGAACTCTCGGAATATTGACTATGAAAAGTTGTTATTTATGTACATTTGCGGTAGTGAACGAGACAATTTCAACCGAAATGACTAGCTGGAAATGATGTTGAAGTAAATTTGAATCATTGAGAAGTTCAAAGCCGAATTGCTTGTGAAAGTACGTTCAGTGAGTTATTCTCATTACGAACTATTTAATTTCTCACTGTGCTGATGCCCATCGTAACTTGTTTCGCTCGTGACACTTGATGTACTGTGTTTTCTTTGTCCCAGATAAGCTTTTCCTTTCTTAGCCGTGTCCTTGATGAATTGGTCGCTCACCGCTTGCGCTATTCCTCCTTAAAATTGATGACTACTTTTATCTTCAGTCGAACATTTTTTACTTCCTCAACAAATCAGCATAAAGACAGATATTCACCATAAGCAATGCAGTAGACCGTTAATAAAGCGGATAACTGAATTGTTAATGCAAATTGTGCGTCACTTACTGTTTATTCCTGCTTGTTCAGCATAGTCACCGATTTTCTCGAGTATAGTTTCTGAAATGAATCGATTTAACGATTGTGCAAACAATCGTTTCGGTTTTTGTTTCTCACTCAAACTTGATGAGTCGGCGAAGAGACAGTCAATGATTGTTAGTGAAGTGAGCGATGATCGCATCACTGTGATTTAATAAACATTTCAAATGTTAAATTGAGTTAGCTGTCAAGATTATATCGATCGTAGATCAGAAGCTGAACTCGAACAGTTGCGAAAAAATGGTTCCACGTGAAGTTTATTACAATTCAGGAATGATCGTAATGCTCCATCCGATATTCCATGAATGACATAATAGTGATAACTAATAAAGAAGTCTTTATTCAATCTCATAAGTAATAAGTTATTTCACTACTCTACGAGTAATTGGAAAATACTCATTCGAAACAGCCTGGTTCATAATCGAAATTGGTCTTTGTGATCAATGACTAAGCAGTGAAGCGATCGACAAACTTTTATGTGCTTTGTATTGTTGTTTAACGATACCCTCGCCGCGGTTCATCAGATTTTCAACGAGATTCGCCGGTGCAGGCGTCGCTGAAAAGGACTACGCGAATGCATGATTTTAATCTAACAGTAACAAACAGCAATCTTCTTGAAGGAAAAATTGGAAATAAAATTAATAATTGGTTATTTTACTCACTGGTGGTCGTCGTTATGAGTACATCTTTGAAAATCTTTCCAAGACCATGAAGTAGCTGCAAATCAACTTGATCGCACTGACATTCAATTGTAACAGATAGATTAATCAAAATAAATTTTCAATTTTCCTTCGCCGTTCTCATCAAGACGTTCATTGGAGGAGTCCCAATCAAAAGGTTTATAATTATGCTCAAAAATCACATCGAATCATTCAGCAATGAGCTGCATCGATCGAAGGAATGAATCGATGACTCGTTCATAACACTTTTAGTCGCAATTCTTATTCATTTCTAACGTAGTAATTAGAATCACATTCGATTTTATTTTCTTTTTTCATTAATGATATCACATTCCAGTATTATCTCATTCAGCGGTATACGATGAGCATTTCATTCATTTTTACGTAGCACTCAAAGTACCCGAACAGTAAAGTGCTGAGAGAAGAAACAACAGCTCAAATCTATTTCTACGCATAATCAGTTACGCCTAGGGTTTGCACGGGATCCCGGGATCCCGAGATTTCAGTTCTGATCCCGATCCCGGGATTTAGGTTTTGAAAAATCTCGGGATTTGATAAAACAGGTCAATTTGCGTGAATTTTGATAGTATGCCTATCTTAATTATATGCAATTAATT